>JACXGJ010002747.1:6833-61736 GCA_016801105.1 Esox niger | reverse complement strand
GGCTTTACATCTCTCATAGTGGGGCTTTACATCTCTCCTAGTGGGGCTTTACATCTCTCACAGTGGGGCTTTACATCTCTCCTAGTGGGGCTTTACATCTCTCATAGTGGGGCTTTACATCTCTCATAGTGGGGATTTACATCTCTCATAGTGGGGCTTTACATATCTTCTAGTGGGGCTTTACATCTCTTGTATTCCCCTTGTGGGGCTTTACACAGCCTGGAGTATGACATTGCCAATTCTTTCAGAACCCATTCCTGATATCGACGTCATAGGGTGAGGTAGCATTCTGCATTTTATACAGCAGCCTTCAGGCTAGATTCAAACATGGAAACATTAGGTAAAATAAACAAATAATCTTTTCAGTCAGAAATACAGACCACAACATTTCTGAAACAAGCATCTAGTGATGTATGTATTGTTTTCCAACCCATACCCACAGCTCCCTTTTACCCTACCCACCAGTCAAAATCATTTACACACAACAGAGAGCAGACGTCAGTAGCTAATTTGTCCTGCCTCCCTTACCTCAGCAGATACCTAACTTCAATTTGTCAAGTTCTCATTAAATGTGCAAAACGGCCGACTGCATTTCTGTCACTGATGTCAAAGCTTATCTCAGGACTACTGATTTCTATTTAAGCTTGCTGTTTTACCTCGCCGTCTGTATGCTAACATTTGTAGTTCTGCGTGGGACAACAACACAATCCAAAATGCTGGGAAAGAGGATATGTCGCAATCAGCGAAATATAAACACGTCACAAGAATGTTTCAAGCATTAAAACATTTTAGTTGCCCGAAAAATTGTGCTGATAACGTGATCATTACCAGCTTCAATTAACCAGCTTAAATAAGATAATTAACTGCAAAGTGCTAATATATATTTTTTCTTACCCACATCACCACTCTTTGCTAGTAAACGCCAATTCCAAAATGTGTTCAAATTTCAAATTTCAATCTTCAAACACATGATAAGTTCAACATCATTAGCACCACGCATTAAATAGTGTGATTAGGACCAGATTGGTATAAGCTCGTAAAATGGTGAGGCCTCTGAATCACACACTTACACCAATGCATGAGCACCAACAAACAGAGACACACATGTAGTGCTATACTTTGAGTTTACATTGAAAATCCTATTCCACCTTACCCTAACCCTTAAGGTAACCGCAAACCCTGTAACCACTGGTAGGTTCGATCCCTGAAGCCCATTGATAGGTCAGATACCTGAAGCCCATTGGTAAGTCAGATCCCTGAAGCCCATTGGTAGGTCAGATCCCTGAAGCCCATTGGTAGGTCAGATCCCTGATTCCCATTGTTCTGTCAGATCTATAAACCCATTGGTGAGTAGGAACCAAGTTAAGCATGTGCACATGTGGCCAAGGAAGCCTCTTGTTAAATTACCACGTCATGTGAACGGTTGAAAGAGATACTTCATATTTCTTTATGAGTTTGTGATTTTATGGGGCTCCCTTGGGCAACTATAACACCGGGCTTGCATTTCTGTGATACCCTTAATTTGCGATGCATTTTGCCAGAACGCTCTTTAACATTGTTGTCTTGAACACAGGTCACGCTGAGCTTACACACCACAACACACTTATTGAAACTATTACTATGGTATGTTTTGCGATCAGTCCACATGGAGCGAGTCAACACGATAAGCTGTATATTTTCAATGACTGTCATCGTAGCTTTATCTGCAGTGGTGTTTTTAGGTAATTTCTAGGCAGAGATGGTTGGGTTAGCCACGCCCACATAATGAGAAAACTAGGCCTTCACTTAGCAGGTTCACATAGTGACAGATGTGTCCCACCAAGTAGACCGCTCTGGTGACCCATGCGTCAGTGATGCAGTAGCAGACATTTTTGTTGAGTTTGTTTTCTGACTGTGCTTTTTCTTACTCAGCCTCCCAGTCGTTTTCCCGCAGCGAGCGTTTGGGCTCATAACACACGGTTGGCAGTCCTTCGTGTCTCTCTGCCCAGATGTTGCTTGGCTGAAGCCCAACACACTTGTCAAATGGAACTTAGTGACGTTTCAAAGGCAATTATTCCCCCTGTGCTGAAGTGTAGCCACACAAACACACACACACTGCGCAGGAAGAGATCTGCCAACTAAATAATTGTTTCCACCCTGCATTGTATGATAGAAGAGAATTTCTCTACACAATGCATTACAGTTCCTCATAAAAAAGTTAATTTCATTTATTAGACCTGTTATGAAAATAGAGCTAAATTACGAGTTCACAAGTATAAAGAATGTGTCGGTTTAAAAAAAGAAATTACAAAATGCTTTACTAACTGCATATTGAGGATAAAAATAATTAAGAACATGACACAAAAATTTTACAAAATGTGAAAATATTAATAACATTTTCAAAATTCATTCAATAGTATCTTAACTTGATCACCATTTATCAAATTTCGGTCGGTCTGTAATATTTTATTCAATATATCCTGTCATGTATGGGGGTGCAATCTGACAAAACCTTATATGGTGATAGTTTGTATGAACCTCTTCAATTTGTGCAACCTTACAGTATGGTAAGTGTGGAATAATTATGATGTTAAGGTAAGGTATTATTAAATAAAGTTCACCCAAGACCAACGTGGCATTACACATTTTCTCTATCAACTTATTGAGTTTCGGGGAACACGCCACAACACTTGTGGTGTTTTTACCATTTATTTATTACATTTTTTAAAATCCATGGTTTAACCTGGTTTGGATGTCAGACCAGGAAAAAGTAGGCTACAAGCCTATGGTACCGTCCACTGGCTTTATTAGACCTGGGTTTCTGGGGCTTCAGCCTGCGGGCTTTTTGGAAAAGTCCCAGGTCTTGGTATCCAATTCCAAATCTTACAATTTTGTTTGGTCGGCTGAATTTGCCCAAATAACTACATGTAGATATCTGCTTGATTTGTAAGCAGTTTCATATGTGTTAATTTGCATGACAATGTATCTCATCTCCAGATTATCTGCCACAAGCCCCCAGTCCTTTGCAAGCCAGATTGTGATTATTGAGTTGCTGAAGAGAATCACTCAAGTCAGATTCTACAAAATCATTTATTTTATTTTCAAAACCTCTAATTGCTACCCAACTGAAATTCACCTCAAACATAGTTTATTTCACTGTCTGCCACAAAGCTTTTTTAGTCTGAAAAGGGAATAAACTGATAGGCCGTGAGGATTTTTTTCATCATCATTATCAGATTGTCAAACATCATCAGGGCATACATGTATGTATGATACAACAAATGGCTTCTTTCCTCTGTGTTACACAATTATTCAAATGTGTTTCTCCTGAATTTGTGGACTGGTAACCAGCCCAACAAGAAGCCTGCCAAAAAACATTTACTCTGCACTCTAGCTTGAATGTTAAGACAACTTAAGAAAGATACATAAATGCAGTACCAGTCAAAGGTTTGGACACCCAATCAATCAATGGCATTTCTTCATGTTTACTACGTTCAACATTGTAACATATTATTACCGTAAATACATAAAAAATGAATATTTTAGATTTTCTTCAAAGTTGCCATGCTTTTCCTTGATGACATCTTTGCACACACATAGGTTGTCACCTGGACTGCCTTTCCCTCTTATGCTGAGCCTCCCTCCTAGGCTGCTTTTCCTTCACTCTGCAGTACAACTTACCCCAAACCATCTCAATCAAGTGGCGGTCGGGTGATTGTCGAGGTCATCTGAAGCACCATTACTCTCCTTGGTGAAATAGCCGTTATACAGCCTGGAGATCCTTTTGTGGTCATTATCCTGTTGAAAAATAAATGATAGTCGCACTAAGCACATAGCAGATGGGATGGCTGCAGAATTATGTATTAGCCATGCTAGTTGATTGTGGCTTTTACAAAAATCACAAAAAGTGTCACCAGCAAAGCACCCCAACACCATCACACCTCCTCCTCCATGCTTCTTGGTGGGAACCACACATGCGGAGATCATCCATTTTCACAAAGACATGCTGATTGGACCAAATATCTCAACTTTCGCTTCATCAGACCAAAGGCTAGATTTCTAGCAGTCTAATGTCAATTTCTTATGTTTGTTGGTCAAAGCAATTCTCTTATTCTAAATTGTTTCCTTCAGTAGTGGTTTATTTGCTACAATTAACCTATGAAGACCTGATTAATCTAATCTCTTCTGAACAGTTTGAGATGTTGATTAACTCATTCTCTGCTGCAGAGGAATCCCTGGGTCTTCCTTTCCTGTGGTGGTCCTCGTGACAGCCAGTTTCATCATAGCACTTTTTGGTTTTTGTGAAGGCACGTGAAGATTCTTTCAAAGTTGTTGAAATTTGAAAGCTGAAATTTTCCAGATTGACGGAAATCTGATTACTGTCTTAAAGTATCGATTGACTGTCATTTATACTTGTTTATTTGAGCTGTTCTTGCCATTCTATGGGCTACTACAGTATAGATATAAAGATGGTTGAGAGGGTTGAGCTGACCAATCAGTGGTCAATACTCTAAATATTATTTTTAATGACCAGTATAAACACTGGGTTAATGTAGAGGCTTAAGGTGGCTGAAGACCTTAGACCTAAGCCGGTTAGGTGCCCGACAGGCAGATCTTTATTATTATTTTATTGTTAACTGTTGTCAGCAA
The DNA here is from genome assembly GCA_016801105.1 of Esox niger. Classification (NCBI taxonomy): domain Eukaryota; kingdom Metazoa; phylum Chordata; class Actinopteri; order Esociformes; family Esocidae; genus Esox; species Esox niger. The sequence goes on along the minus strand of JACXGJ010002747.1, from coordinate 57,107 downwards.
GGTCACTATTTGGGCAGTATGCAAACCAAATATTGAGTGTAATATTTTTGCATTGTGACCATAGATCTAAAATTTAATTATTGCAATAGTTTGCCTTAGAAGTGTTTGGAACCAGTTTGACAGTTAAACTCAAGGGTACAGAATCAATAGTGCAATCCTGAATGAGATGTGTCATTTTAGGATTACATTTCTGCGATTGATGGAAGCTGTCATGGCCCTTCACATACATCTAAATACTGTATAATTGATTTTGGAAAGCACTTCTGAAAAATGGAAACTAATATACAGTGGGGAGAACAAGTATTTGATACACTGCTGATTTTGCAGGTTTCCTACCTACAAAGCATGTAGAGGTGTGTACATTTTACCATAGGAACACTCCAACTGTAAGAGACGGAAACTAAAACAAAAATCCAGAAAATCACATTTAATTATTTTTTAATAATTAATTTGCATTTTATGCATAACATAATTATTTGATCACCTACCAACCAGTAAGAATTCCGGCTCTCGCAGACCTGTTAGTATCTTTAAGAAGCCCTCCTGTTCTCCACTCATTATCTGTATTAACGGGAACTGTTTGAACTAGTTACCTGTATATTAGACACCTATCCACACACTCAATCAAACAGACTCCAAACTCTCCACAATGGCCAAGGCCAGAGAGCTGTGGAAGTACCTCAGGGATACAATTGTAGACCTGCACAAGGCTGGGATGGGCTACAGGACAATAGGCAAGCAGCTTGGTGAGAAGGCAACAACTGTTGGCACAATTATTAGAAAATGGAAGAAGTTCAAGATGACGGTTAATATCCCTCAGTCTGGGGCTCCATGCAAGATCTCACCTCGTCGGGCATCAATGATCATGAGGAAAGTGAGGGGTCAGTCCAGAACTACACGGCAGGACCTGGTCAATGTCCTGGAGAGAGCTCGGGTAAAATGCTAATTAAAGGTGATTTTCCCACACCTGTGTATGTGCAATTAGCAATTAGCGCCAGTGTATAAATAGTCAGTGGGTCTGTTAGCTCTCACGTGGATGCACTGAGTACGCTAGATACTGACACTTGGGGAGCAGAAAAGAACTGTCATAAGACCTGCGTGACAAGGTAATGGAACATTATAAAGATAGAAAAATATATTAAAAAGAGACCAAAGCCTTGCAAATGCCAGTCAGTACTGTTCAATCACTTATTAAGAAGTGGAAAATTCAGGGATTTCTTGATACCCAGCCAAGGTCAGGTAGACCAAGAAACATTTCAGCCAAAACGCCCAGAATAATTGTTTGTAATACAAAGAGAAACCCACAGGTAACCTCTGGAGAAATACAGGCTGCTCTGGAAAAAGACGGGGTTGTTTCAAGGAGCACAATACGACGATACTTGAACAAATATGAGCTGCATGGTCAAGATGCCCAAAAAAAGACTTTTCTGCGCCAATTCCCCAAACCATTATGGCAAGATGAATGCAGCTTGTTATCAGAAAATACTGGCAGGCAATTTGCATTCTGCGCATGGGACACTCTTGGACTTTCCAGCACAACAATGACCCTAAGCACAAGGACAAGTTGACCCTCCAGCGGTTACAGCAGAAAACGGTGAAGGTACTGGAGTGGCCATCATAGACTCCTGACCTTAATATCATCAAGCCACTGGAGAGATCTCAAACTTATGGTTCATGCAAGATGACCATAGACTTCGCATGACCTGGAGGCATTTTGCCAAGACGAATGGCTAGCTATACCACCTGCAAGAATTAATCTACTCCAAAAGACTGCACACTGTCATTGATGCTAAAGGGGGCCATACACAGTATTAATAACTAAGGGTATGCATTTATTTGAACAGGGGTCAGTTAATATTTTTCTTTGTTGCCATGTTTTCTTTTCTGATGGTGCCATTCTGTTATGACCTGCAGTTGAATGTGAATCACATAAGAAGTAAAATACATGTGTTTTGCCTGCTTACTCATGTTTTCTTTACAAATGGTACATATGTTACCAATTCTCCAAATGTATCAAAACGTTTTGAGCACAATTATAAATTGGCACACATTTAAAGTTGTGTAATGGTGTACTGTGTGTTAATGACAAAAATTAAACATGTAATAAATTATAAACTCAATGAGTGACGGGTGTGAATACCTTTCAGAAGCACAAAAAGTATGAGCACATATCATTAGATGTGGTGTAATTTACTGGTATAATTTATTAATCTGACCAGTAAGATTTTTTCCCCAATGTGGATACTTTTTTTGTACACTGTAACTTTGTGATGTCTTGCACTGTTATTCCATTGGCCCGTTTGACAGAATAGGTTCTCCATCTGCTTAAAAAAATAATCTAAATAAAAAAACAAAGAATTTGAGCTTGTAAGCTTTGTTCTTAATAATCCCCAAGCTATCAGGAAGAACTGAAAGAACAAGTGGTCACTTTATAGCCTACCTTGTTTATGATGTGGAGGGGTGGAGGAGAGCAGAGGGAGATGAGTCTTCAGGTTTTACAAGCTCTTTGATGGGCTACTGAGGAGCTACTTGAGGAGTTGTGTCATTTAACAGCTGAATTTGTTCCCGGGTGGGGGGGTGTATTCAGACAACGTCACTGTTTACTTGGTTAATAACACAAACGAATGCACACAGACACAAAGGCTGGCAAGGCAAGTGCACATACATGAACAGATACAGGAGGAAAACACAAACAGATCTTTGAGACCTGAGTTACGTATGTAGCGCTTTGCCACTTCTACAGGACTGCAGCTGAGATGGGGTGGTGTGTTGAGTTGGTGAACATCGTAAGGTGTTTAAAAATCTAATTTTAAACCATGTGGTTGGAATTCGGAATGCTGATTGGCTTAAAGCTGTGGTACACGAGACCAAAAACCATTGGGATGACATAACACTGCTTTTTACTGTTCAAATTGTGTCGGTAAACGTTTTCTCATAGCAGTGGGGCATCTTGAGGGTTTGTAGTATTTTGGCCATATACAACACCTTCTAATGCAATATTGCCTAAATAAACTTTCATTGGCTTTTTATTGGCTGTCACCTCCATCAAACACCAATTACAGACGTTTATGTATCTCCATTTGCCAATGTTCCATCTGGTAATGGGTGACATTTCATCCATGCACTAGAGGTTGATTTATTTCTTACACAATTTGGGTTCAAAACATCTCAATAGATCGTCTGAATATGATGGACTTAAAGATTATTGACAGGATGGTGAAGATGAGTGAGATGTACAGAGACTGGTGCCAGAAATCTGCCACCAACAGAATTTGTTTTTCATTATGTATCCCATTGTTAGCCAGAATAATTTTTGACACATCCTCTGGACAATTATTTTGTTGCCTGAAATGCTAGGTGAGCAGCATTATGTCACATCAAAAGGTTCAAAATAAGACTAAGTAAACACTTGGCACCCTCCTGTCAAGTTATCAGGAGAGATCAGGTGACTGATGACACAGCCCACAAAAAACACTGCAACACCACACTCTCACTTGTCACAGCACTGTCAGCTCCTCTCAAAGCACCTAATTGTAAAAGCGGTTCTCTGTTTCTTTACGAAACAAACAAATCATTTACAAATTCTGTAAACCTTTTTAATATTATTTATTTTAATTACAGTCTCCACAAATAATTGATTGTTACAGCATACCTACTCTAAAAACCAAACATTGCTTGTACAAGGTACATAATATGTTAAGTGGATTTTGTTATGTCACACTATATTCCCAATATATATTTTGTGGTAACACAAAAGAAAATATATCATGCTCAACTGCATTGTGTAACTCCAGTGTTACCACACATGTAACAAAGTGGCTTAGTAACTAATGAAATAATAAAACATACATGCATTTGGCTGAATGTTTACGAGTGGGTGACTTCTCATAAATTTAAAATATTGGGGTAGTTAGTGTTTTAGGTGCTATCGGGGCACACTCCATTCATGTGGCTCAAATCAAATCGAACAATGAAATAAAATAAAAATCGGTTTAAATGATTCTCTTGGGTCACCAGTCAAGGCTGATACAAATAGTGCTACCTATTATGTCAGAATTGATTATCACTAGAATGGTAACATTTTTAAGTCCTTTAGTCCAGAAACAGATTTTCTAAATGACAGAATATTAAGAAATGTGGTTACTCCTACCACCCATACTTGCACTAGAAGACTTATTTTGAGAAATTAACCCCAACTGTATTGGTGGTAACTATCTGGATGTCAGTTACACATGTATAATTTGGTCAGTGGGAATTAGCCAGGCTTTGCACCACTTTGGCATTACAATACAAAAGTAAATAATTATTGTGTCACTGGTATCATTGTGACTTCTAAAGCACTTTTCACGATTGTATATTCCCTGAAAATATACAGCTTCAGAGTCTATGTTGTAATTTCTAACAAAAAAATTATCACTGTAATCTGAATGACTCTGAGCAAAGTCTTACATTCATAGCAGGGATTTTTTTTATGAAGCTATGCTTTTTCACATACCGTGGATTTACTCTAGAAATATACAAATTTTTGTCAGGAAATAACTGTCATAATGTACAGTATGTTTCAATATAATTTAATGTAAAACATTTGGTTTCCCCTAAAATAGTTTTATTATAATCGTTTTTTTACATTATGAGAACGTCTAACCACCTAACCCGACAAAGTTTTTTAAATAGTATGTTTGATTTTTTTTCACATTATGTTCTCATTAGTAAGGTTAACATTTTAAAGAATATTTTAACCCAGGTCTGACTCCCAGCTGTAAAGTGTTCAAGTGTTTACAAAGAGGTAAGAGGTCAGGTGACATTGCAATGCCTTAGGCCATTTAGCTGGACACTATCCTAAATATAGACTTTTTGATCAAGAAACATCTGTCATTTGACCCCAGAGAATCCATCATTGGTTTGCATCAAGGAAGTTGTTCTGTAGTTTATTAGGTGCTATTATTTGAATTGGTGTAACTCTGCAAATCAATAGTCAATACATATTTAACTAGTATTGGGTAGTACCCCTTTTGCTTCCTTCAATTTAAAAGTTTGACATAGTTCTGGTGTTAATAGATTTTCTTCTGCACACTATTATTTAAAAGATTGTTTATTTGTTTATTAGAAAATCCAATTTGTTCAGTTGTTTTTGAGATGATGGAACCACCACTTCTGCCACTAACAAACCTACCACTGTCCAAATTGCTTAGATTACACCTTCTGTTCCCCATAATGTGTGGTTGAACAACTAAACCTCGTGATCATGCCGGTTTGCTCAACATTTTGAGTAGAGTTTTAGACGCAGCCTCATCCACTGTTTTCTTATTTGCATGAACATAGCAGGGGTAGTCAATAATGTGGTCACTCAGTGTATACACATATATGGTATGCATATGTAAGTGAATGTGTCAAGTCCTGCTATTTAATAAGAGATTTTAAACTCCAGGTACAAAAACAAGTTGTTTTCCAGAAAACGAAAAGTAATGTTAGTGAGGAAGTTCTTTACTCAGTTGTATAATAAATTCATGATTTCTATATATTTTACCATTGTATTGAAAAACAACAGGGTCTTGTCACAATCAGGAAGCATTTCAAAATAACTTTTTTTTTCTATTTGCAAACTGAAAATGAAGATAGATTGCCCATCTGTTTTTAATTAGTGACCAATCACGTCCTCTTGTTGGCTTGAAGTCGAAAAATACACTTTTTCTCCATTGGCTTCTGAATCGAGTTGGTCTACAGCAGAGACAGCATCAATTGGTATGTCTGGATTATGGAGCTCTACTTCTGGACCTCCTGCTCCAGTTGCTATGAAACACTGAGCTTGACCGAACCCAGAGCCCGTGTCCACGCATGACTCAGTACAAAGCAAGCAAGAGAGATGCTTCTCGTTGGCCTCAGCTCCCTCTGTCAGCCAAGTGTTTCCAGACAGATTGCACTTTTGCTTCGCCCTGACATCCATGGCCGTCTGTGTCTTGCCAAGGAGCCGTCAGAGGTCCAGAGGCAGGGAGGGGAGATGGGGTACAGCCTGGTGAGCCTGTCTCGTTTCAGCGTCCGGCCCGTGTGACTGGACGTCGGCTGCTTTCTGTCCAAGAGCTTGTAATTGTGTCTCAGGTCTAAGAGATGGTGAAGAACCAGAAGAGGGTAAAAGCTGTGTTTGGGATGGGCTGTGAACACGCAAACACACACACACACACACACACACACACACGCACACACACACACACTACAAGAGCAGGAAGGCTTATTGGACATGACTATTGGTGGATGGGTCTATCAGACAGCAAACCTTTTGACGTTATGCAGGCGCAGCAGCAGGAAGAACACTGGGCTTGGCTAGGACTTCCATGGTACGACGTAAATTGGAGCAAGTTGAGTTCTCACATTATTCACCAACAATATCGATTCTGTCCACCCTGGTGTCAATGCCAATTCCCTACACAAATAAATCTAATTCTGATTGGCCTCATATGTTGTCTGGGATTCTTGTCTTTCCACTGCACACTGGGATAGTATATCTCATGGTGTCTGTCACATAATCTTGAATCAATTGATAATATCTGTAATTCAAAAGTGTAATTTCTTGTCAACATTGCTACACAAAATGCTCTGACTAGGATCCGGGAGGTTTTGCTGACTGGCCATTGATATGACATATGGTAAGAAATGACCACAACAGCTCTCAGATCAGTGTCTCATCCAGGTCAGTGTGTCTATTAGTAAGGCCAAAAATAGGCCGTGCCAACTCCACCCTCACTCAGTTTCCTTGCGCCTCAGCTGAGGAGAATTTCACTAAGTTGTCTTCACACCTAACGCCTGCCGGTTCAGCCAAGAAAGACTACTCATTTCCAGTCTGGAAGGCTTCCTCTCGAACCATCCTCTAGCAAACAGTGAAAGATGAATGGCAAACATAGAGCCCTTCCACCTGTTCATACAGCCAGGTCACAGTTCGCAGGTCACCGGCCTGTTGGTAAGGATGACAGGGCCCCAGGGGAATGGGCTCAGGAACGAAAGGCCCTCAGAGCAAATCGAACCATGTCAATGAAAGCCACAATCCGCAGTATGTTGTAAGAAAGTCTATGTAACAAGTGTACGGCCTAAGAACTCTATGAGAGCAATAGGGGCAGCTCTTGTCGATGTGGGTTTCTGATCTAGTTCACTCAGTAACAGTTGTATCTCATTTCCTGTTTTCCCCCAATTAGGAATCAATTAAACTATTCAGTGTGTGACCAGGTGTAAGCAATTATGGTTCCATTGTCACTCACAACTTCTGAGTTGCATTAAAGCATCAGAGTTGCATACACCTTGTGAGGCATGGCTGTATTTATGGTCTTTGGCAGTGGCATGCATTTCCCTCTGTTTTCCCTCCAAGGGCCATCGTCAGACTTCATAATTGGGGAAGTCCGACCACCTGGGTAAATGTATCTTATGCGTGTGCATACAGCAGGTCAGCCATCGTGTTTATGCAGAGGTAATTGGGGGACAGGTGCATTGGTGCTGGGAGACCCCGTTGTTTTCCTTAACATTTTCCTCAGGTTACCAATGACTGTGCTCACTAGACCTCGCTTAACCCCCACGACTTTACCCCCAATCAACACACGGATATTAGTCAACACGTAACCCCTGTCTCACGGTGAACTCTCTCCTGTTCTGGGCAAAAACCTGTCAAAATACCCCCCCCCCACTCGCTCTTTAATTTGTACACGTTTGACTACGGCAACAAGACCTTTACAGTCACTTCCAGAAAATCTGTCCAAATTGCATTGGTCTTAAATTATCCGTAATTGGCTGCTGCATTGGGTTACGGGAGGGGGGATGTATTGTCGTCCAATCACGTTGCCTGGCGGTGAAAGGCTCTAGTCATTTCCAGCCAGTTAATGATGGCCGAACGGGTGCTTACCAACATCACGCCAATTGCCAAAGGTTACCACGGATGACTGTTAGTTGGCTGTGAGGTTTGTTTTAGTAAATGGCACTGGCACTTATGGTGTAGCTGTAAGCCCCAGTCGGCCCCTCGATGACTCTGAATAGTTTCTCTTCAAGTACAATGAAGACTTGTCTGAAAATGCAAAGCACATTCTGGAATAACGATGCGGCGTGGGTCTAACAATGGTATACAATCGGCAAACGCACCGTTCAAGTGCTATGCAACATTGCTAGTAATTGCAGCCTCGCTACAGGAGTGACCTAATTGTACAGTGTCTTAGTAACAGATGTTCGATTTGGAAATGTCCACCACTTATTACCATGGCTTTGACGCTGCAAATCAGGCAGTCTCCCTTTCATGCGCTCCTGACGGGTATCCCAAGTGCTCACTAGGGAGGCCGCGCCGATACGCCCAGTAGCCGGCTACCAAGCACCCGCACGTTCGCCTCGACGGTGTTATCTTTTTAATACGTGGCCCCGCCTGAAACCTGAACTCCGTAAGTAGCAATGATAGCGGCCGTCACTCCACGCGGGGGTCGTGTTGCGTCAGGGGTCAGGGGGAAAACAAAGTGTCTCTTTGTGCTTTCACAGTGAGGTTCAGGACGAGAGGTGGGTAGGTAATCAGGGCAGTAGCTGAGAGCGTGCACGGCCTTCAAATAAGCTCCATAAAAGACCCGGCGGTGTTCATCCCAAATGTATGAACCTTTACCATTGCTTAAATTGAAACCAGCACAGCCTCGGCTCAGGTCCAACAGGCGCCAAACGTGAGAGCGAGCAGTGGCAGAATGATTTAAGCGAGAATCCGACAACAGATGCTGGAGCACTGGGTCTGGGTGGGTTCACGAAGTGAGACATTTTAATCAGAGAAAGTGGTAACCCTGTACTTTTGGACTTCAGGCCCACCATGTGATTATTTAGTTACTCTCGCTTTCCCCCGAAAAATGATTATTTCCCCCTTCTCACCACTCTCAATTCATTCATCTCCCTTACATATCCCCTTTTCGATCCTATTCTGCGAAGTGGGGAAGTCAGGATTCCTGCATAACTCTTTGGATACCATAATATAGTGTGGTTGGCACACATCCTGCAGAGCAAAATGACCTTTTCCTGTATGGTTGGTGCAGAAGTTACTGTGAAGACACCTTTTCCTGTAAGGTTGATGCAGAATGTACTGTGAAGACACCGTTTCCTGTATGGTTTGATGAAGTGTGTTCTGTGAAGACACAGTTCCCATTTATTTCTGTATGGTTTGAGGCAGTGTGTTGTAATGTGAAGACATCATGTATTATTGTGTAGGTAGAATGTGTTACTGGTAAGACAGTATGTATTTCAAGACAGTATGTGTTACTGTGAAGGCAGTATTTGTTACTGTGAAGGCAGTATGTTTTGCAGTGAGGACAGTATGTGTTACTCTGAAGGCCATATGTGTTACTGTGAAGGCCCCACTTTACTGTGAAGACACTATGTGTTACTGGGAAGACAATATTTGTTAATGTGAAGGCAGTATGTATTATTGTGAAGACAATATGTGTTTCTGTGAAGGCACTATGTGTTACTGCGAAGCAAGTGTGGGTTACTGCAAAGGCAGTATATATATTACTGTACATTCATGTGCAACTGTGAAGGCAGTATGTGTTACTGTGAAAGCAGTGACGTGGTACCAGTAAGGCAATATGTATTTTTTAAACACAGTATGCATAACCCTCCAGTATGCTTGCATATCAGGCCATCCTGGCAGACCTATGAAGTGAGAATTCCAGATTAGTCTATCTGTATTCAAATGTCCTCTAAAGTGTGTGTGTATTTCCTGTAAAAAAAAAATGGTGTGTTTTTTAACTCTGAAGTTTAGACATTAAGTTACACTTGCGGCCAGAGTTAGAATTAGGCTTAGGTTGACAATTAGGGATTCCAGGTTAAGTTAAGGGTTAGGAATCAGCGTATGGTTAATTTTTGGCATAAAAGTTAGATGACTGAGTTTAAGGTTATTATGAGGTTCGGGTTAGGTTTTGGTTTGGGTAATGGTTAGGATGTCCCCATTTAGGTTTGTTGTCCTAATTTTTATAGCAATGCAAAGATGTGTTGGTCTGCATGCACACATGCTCCATGTGTATATCTGCATGCATGTGTATGCAAGTTTTATTGTGTGTGTGTGTGTGTGTGTGTGTGTGTGTGCCTACATCTGTGTTTGTTTGTGTGTTTGTCCCTCCCACTCTTCCTGGGCTTTGTTAGGCCAGGTGTGCCTTTTCTCAGTGCAGTGGCCCGAGGAGCCGTGAGAACGAGATGGCGGCCCTCTTCTCTTCCCTCAGCTATCTGATTTATTTCACCCTCTCTGGCATTTCAGCAAACAAAAGTGGCCGCTCCAATATTGATCTGGATCTTTCCCTTCTTTCATTTCCACGCTCTGATCCCACTGCTCTGCATTCGGCGTGTTCCAAATGACACAGCTATTCCCGGGTGGGTCCTGGTCAAAAGTACTCTATAGGGAATACAGTGGCATTTAGGACACAGGCTTTGTTTTGCTCAGGTCCAGGAGAGGCTGCTTTAAATCAGTCCTGGCTGACATTTGGTTTAATGTGTAATTAGCTATGGGTGGGCAGTGGGTCTTTGATTATAGGAAGTGCCTGGGGGTGGGAGTGGCTGAAGGACGGCAGAATTTTGACAAAACACTGCAGACTGATCAATCATGGGCCCCGACGGAAGGTTTTGTCCCTAATTGCAGAGTGCTAAGGTTGGGGATGGAGGGCATCCTCTTGGCCCACGACGACTTCATTCAGTGGCTCAAATGAAGCGATCAGATGTGATGCACTCATTTCCTCTTTTGCCACTTTCTCAGACCGCAGTGCACATCAGTTACTGTAAATCCACAGTTTACAGTTTCGTGGAGGGACGTGTTGTGTTATACAATTTCCAGAGGTAACGTCTTATCCTAATTGGGAGAATATTTTCCAAATGTTTATTCTTCCACTGAGAGAGGTTTAATTTGAGCTTTCTCCTGTCCTGCATTCAGGGTTTCCTCTTGGATGTTACAATGAGAATAACTAGTTTCACCTCAACTTTATTCGTCTTTTCAGGCAGGCACTTTTCCTTGTCAACCCCACCACCCCACTCTGGCGATTCCCTAACCCGTCCCACTCCTCCCAAACACTGGCCAGATGGCCGGAAAGTTGACTTTATTTAAATCTGCTAATTCCAGATCTTTTCATGCTACCGCTCGTCATCTCTCCTCCCTCTTTCGCTGACTCTCCCATGGTCTTCTTTAAGATCATGGATTGGGCATAAAGCACGGCATGCCGGAGGCTTATAGAGGGGACCTGTGAGAATGACACTGTGTTGAAATGTGAGGGGCGGAAGGGATTAGAGAAACTCACACAGCCGAAACAGAAAGAGGATCCGCTGCATTGAAAACAATGACCCGAGTTAGACAAGGTAAAGGTTAAAGTGGGAGGCTTAATATTTCCTGTTAATGGCCGATTCATTGCATTATAACAAGTAAATAGTTGTAGTTGAAATTGCTGTCTTTCTGCCTAGAAAAATGGCACCACTTCATCCGACATCATCACATGCACTGAGAAAGTAACTTTGTTACATAACACCCGCTGGTATGTTGCTTTCAATGCCATCTAATGGTGTTTGGACGTGTGCTTATTTTTTCTGAAATATCTATCATGCAAGAGTATAGGAATACAATTTGTAATCACCAGACAATAGTGCTTTTTTATGCTAATATTAGGATTTGGAAATTGTGCAGCGACTGGAAATATGTACTATTTATGTGCAGCAACTGCTTTTTAAAAGGTAATGTCACTGCTGCTCTATTCATTCATTCATAAATATATATATATATATATATATATATATATATATATATATATATATATATATATATATTTACATACATTTATTTATATATATACATTTTATTTATATATATAAATATATACGTAAACGCCATTCATGCATCATTTATAATTTGGTTATCATATATTGTATATATATATTTATATTTATATATTTATAAAATATATACATATATATACATTTATATACATACATTTTATTTATATATATAAATATATATGTAAACGCCATTCATGCATCATTTATAATTTGGTTATCTTATATTGTTTACAAGCTTATTTTTCTATTAGCATGTGATCACCTAATTATTTTGACTACTAAAATTTGATAACCTAAAATGTAATCAAATAATATGTTCTCAACACTGAAATACTATATTGTCTTTTTTACAATTAGGACTGGTGTAGATGGCAAGTTTGTGTTTTTATTTTTACACAACTATGTCAGTGGACACATGTCACCTTCTGAGGTGGCTGCTGAGGTCTAAAGGCTGTGTCTCATGGAATCAGGAAAACATTTTGGGAAGCTCACACTAGCACTGAATGAATTCTGCTATCATCAGCAACAGGTATAGCCGCACGCAAAACACCACGTTAATTGTCAGATAAACATGAATGTCACAGAGCTTTAAAGACCTTCAAGGTCAGTGGACTGGCCAAAGCGCTGCACACCAATGTATTACGCCTTACAACACAGCCACAGTTTCTTTTTGCTTTTGTTAATAGAAATTGTTGTTTACATATAATGGAAATTTTATTTCAATCACAATTGTTGTAGTGTAAATAGGCTCTTTGCTGAGAATTACAATAATAACGTAAGTGTTACTGTGGTTAGTTGATCGCTAATTGTTACCTAATTGGCTACTGGCTTTTCTATTTCAACTCAGCTTAATGTTTGCCACTACACCTATGAATGTAAAAGTTTAAATAAGTTATCCTTTGTCAAGCATGAGTGAGTTGGCCTCATGAGGATTCGCTCTCCCGGCCTGAAATTTAAATGAGTGTGTCCATTAGCTCAATAAGGAATATTGTCCTGGTAAAATGGTAAACAAGTTGGTTTCTCAACTAAGATCCCGTCTGTGACAAATCTACGTCTCATTGGTTAACCTGGGCGACATACCTCAGTGACCACGCCCTAAGTAATTTCCATAAAATGTCAGTAAATCCAATTCACAGACATTCTATTTCTTATTAAATTTTTTATATTTTCAAAGAGGAAATGTAGGAACTGGAATTGATTCTGAATTTATTGTATTACACTTTTAACGGAATAGATCTTAACCCTGGTCAGAATCTGTTTTCACAATCTTAGCCGTCCCCGGCTGTCAAATTAATGCTCTTATAAAAGCTCCTATCAAGCCAAGAGTCAAAAGTCCACTGGCAGTCCACATTGCATTGTGATATCACTGTCCCATGCCTCTTCCGAAAAAGCTGTTGTTCACTCCCAGAGAAAGTAATATGAGAGAATACTAAATAAGTAGTTAACATAAGTATATAAATAATTAAAACTGACACCATGAATTAATAAAAGCAAGATCCCAAAATAAATACGAACCCAGACCCCTAAATCAAAGACGCCAAAATGAAAACAAACTTAGATCCCTAAATCAAAGTTCCCAAAATAAATACAAGTCTATATCCCTAAATTAAATATCCCAAAATAAATACAAACTGAGGTCTCTGAATAAAAGCCTCAAAAGCAAACCCGCTGTAGTTTACAGTTTACATGACATCACCACTCTCCGTTCTGTGGGAGAATCTCAGCTCCATATCTGCTCTCTCCCTTCCTTCCTACTTCGACCCATTCAATGGTCATCTCCCTGGCAGGTCCCACTTGTAACTCTTGTAACCAACTCCCACCACCCAGCCCTGAAAATAGACCACTCGGGTAGCCCTCCACTTTGTTGCCTGTCTGAGAAGAGAAACTGAATATAAACCCTTGACAATGGTGAGGGTGCAGGGGGAACCGAGCCAAGTAGCCATTCAGCAGGTGCCCCCCAACCCGCCCCCCCCCTCGACTCAGTTCCCACACATATCAGTGTGAGCCGTCCCTAGCCCCAGAGAGTTACCCCTGAATCGCCATCTGAAGATCAGGTATCGATCAATTAATAGCGGAGAACAAGGGCCGGTTCGCCGGGGGGGTGGGGGGACGTCTACGCAGGACTCCGGTCAACTGTCCTTGTATCCCACCCTGAAAACCTCCCCGTCCCTCCCCAGGTTCGGAACTCACAGGAGCGCTCATTTGCAACACTATCTGTTTGGCCGGGTCCAAGTGAATATGTGCACGTGGGGTGGGGGCGGGGGGCTGATGGTATCGCAGGGTGGCTGTGGCTGTGAGAACCGGCGCTGGCGTTTTCACCGTCCCCGGCTGGGTCTTTGTTTGCAACTGGGGTGAAGTGGTGCCGGCGGGGAGGGGGGGCATGGGGGGGTGTTGGAGTAGCGGTGCCGCGATGAGGTCACCTGCCGGAAAGTGCAACAGGGGTCCTGGTCGGCTATTGTTCACCTGCGGGACAGTGGGTGGGAACTGAGATGGGCTGAATCACAGTGGGCAGAGGGGAAGACAGCCGGTTTATCCGTACTCGGATCGCATGGCGTCTCACAACGCGAACGATCTGTCAAAGAGGAATGGGATTGATCAGCAGCAGTTGCTTTTTGCAGTCAATGGTGTTGCCTGCTGAACCATCTTTCAGCACGCTGAATCAAACTCAAAGTGGACGCTTTTGTTGCATTGAGTAGCTCTATCATAATGTTTGTAATGACATTGCCAGTTCTTCTGGCTACTTCATGTTTTAATGTTAAATTGGGATCATTTGTGTGGTAAATATGCCTACTTTTACAAACAGTACAGGTTGGTTGAAGGACAAGAGGCATGTACTGTAGGCGGTACCCCACCTGGCCAAAGACAGTGAGAAACAGGTACAGATGAACTTAGTATGAATAGGCATACACCAAAAGCCACACATACAAACACACACAATGGTTATACTATAGAGCTGAGGACTTTTTGGGGAGCATAATGTATTTCTGTAACCACAGACCCACACACACACACACACACACACACACACACATTGACATTTCCAGCATAATACTGTACAAACGAAATGTAAAAGGTTTTGAGTTTGATCGTAATTGTACAATAATTATAAAAGACTGTCATAGTTTCATGGGGATATTCTGTGTTCCTTTGCTGTCCTTATTGGTGGACAGTGCTTAGACTGTCTGGCTAGAAACTGAAGGGTCACTGGTTCAAATCACCTAGACATGGTGTACAATCTGTTGTTGTGCTTTTGCTCTACAAGTGTGATATCTAAGCATTTATCTATGTTTTATCTGTAAAAGTGATTAGGCTAGCAAGGACAACTTTCTTTTCCATTTTCTGATGAGAATGTGGACTTTAAAGAAGTCAGTGGATAACGCTATCAAAGCATTTCTTCACTTACATTATTCAATCATTTATTAGGTATGTCACATGCGTCTGTATGTTCAGTACTTTTAAGCTATTTTAATTGTATAAATGTTATTCTGTGCATGTGCATTCTGAAACTATTCAGACCTCCCCTCTGTTTTAACGTGATGTAACATACTCTAAAATGGATTAAACATTTTTTTTTCATCACTCAGCACTCAGTACCCCATAATGGCATGACTAAAACATGTTTTAAGACATTTTTGCAAATTAAAAGAATATATATATTAAAAACCTAAAATCTCATTATTATTCACTCTTGGTAATAACACTTGAAATTGATCTTAGTGACATTCTCGTTCCATTGATTATCCTTGATAGTTTTTCTACAATTGGAGTCATGTAAACTCTATTGATCGGACAAGATTTCAAAAGGCACACACCGGTCCATAGATGGTCTCAAGTTTGACGATGGCATGAGGTGGTCTGTAGAGCTCTGAGACCGGATGGTGTTGATGCACAGATCTGGGGAAGGGTACCAAACATTTCTGCTGCAATGAACTGAACTGAAAGGCCTCCATCGTTCTTAAATGATAGAAGTCTGGAACTACCAACACCCTTCCTAAAGCTGACCGTCCGGTCAAACTGAGCAATGGGGGAGGTGACCAAGAATCCGATGGTCACTGACAAAGCTTAACAGTTCCTATTTGGAGATGGGAGAACCTGCACCACACCACCAATTAGGTCTATATGGTAGAGTGGCCAGACTGAAGCTGCTCCTCAGGAAAAGGCACATTAATGCCCGCGTGGAGTGGGCCAAAAGGTACCTAAAGGATCAAAGAAGGACAGTGACACCAGTTTCATCTTCTGCCCTACAATCTCACTCTAGCTGAAATAAGTAATATTTGTGACCTTTGTTCCCCTAGTATAATGCCTCACCAGGAAGTGTTATATACTAGTGACCGCTATCCAGCCACTGTTTGACATTCCATCCCTATCAATTCTGCAGGAAAACATGTTTGCCTATGGGTGACGGCAGGTGATATGCTAGAATTAATCTCTGAGTGTGTGTCTGCTAATTGCATTCTTGACCAAGAACAAACAGATATAATCCCTTATGGTGATAAAACATGTCTGACAATCATACATGGTGAACTGCAGCTCCCAGCATGCATTTTATGCGCAGGATTATTGTATTGACATCCCATTCCACTGGAAAAGAACGATCATATTTCCAACTTATCTATAATAGAACAGTAGATAGGCTGATGTCATAGAGCCACAATTCATCAGGATGGAGCTATTTGGCAGCCACCTTACCTGGAACCTGCTCCAACCAGCTACAATAGAAACACATGGTAGTTGGTGGTTGTAAAATATTATAACATTTTATATTTACTAATATTATATAAATAACCACTGTCATTCATAGAATAATGCATACACTGACTGTAGATTTCAGAATAGTACCAACCAAATCCCTTTAATATAATTTGCAATTAATCATTTATTATTTTAAGTCTTGCAGGATGACACAATATAGGGCTATAAATACAGTGCAAATGGATTTCCTATGATAACAAATAACTGTGAACTTTACATAACTTTAAATAATCACAGAAGGGGGAGGAAACGAAAGGGTAAAAATATAGCATTTATGTTCCTCACTCAAAACCTTCCTTCTTGACCTTTTTGTAATGGAAAGAAAAGTTTCATATTTTTGTTAGAGTGCGCTATTCAGAGCTAGCTAGCAAACTTAATTAGGCTACCTGCAATTTCTTAGGGAAGAAATAGTCAACAATGTTTGTGGACACAAGCAACTCATCAAACTGAATTCTTATAGGTAAACATATTTAGCTACAGTTAGATATCTTGTTCAGTGATTAAAGAACATACAACATACAATTATGCATGTTATTATTTAGCTTTTCTACAATATTACTGATAAATAAAAGAATCCTCATATAGTGTTAAGTGACTTGACTTTTTCAAAATCTATTTGGACATCAGGATAGAACTACAAGTACCATTTTTATGTTTTATATGTATGATCCAACATGGATACACAAAAACATAGTTAGATCTTCACAGTTGTTTAAATTGTAACTGGCTTTACCAACTCTAGTTCCACACCTCTCCAATCCATATCTACTCCATATTTCCATTTAGGGTATGCCTGTAATTTTTTTAATAAAATGCAGAATTTTGTACATTTTCTACATGGTGTTCAGTGACATTAAATGTATTTGGGCAGTGATAGTACTGCACACATTTTAAAAGGCAACATTTCTAAATTATTTGGACATTTATTAAATCTATATAATTGTCTCATTTAAGTCTGATAAAAATGTTGTATATGACGAAGTCAACAACTGTCCTATCTTAGGCCATCAGAGTGGCCAGTGTTCTTCTCTAACAGGCCGTGCAAAAACAGAAAGATAAACCTACAATTAATGGCACCAGACAAACTAGCCTGTGATCACCAGCATGGATCTGCAATCTCAAAATAAATGGATGCTAGGGAGGGCATTGAGGGATAAGGAGGCCACCTGGTTCCCCCACCACCTACCACTTCACCCCCTAAGACCAAAGGGAGAAACCAGGAGGTAGCTCTTTTAGGACTCCCTCCCTCAGTTTTGAATAAAGGTGAATGTTGTCCAGAGGCTGTGTGTGTGTGTGTGTGTGTGTGCTCTGTCAATGTTGTTGTGACAACATAGCTGCTACAGTCCTGTGACACCTGTAACACTGACCCTAAATGTGACCTCTTCAATTGAGGTAACATCCTCATTGGACCTTAAGGGTGTTGGCACAGCCCTGAATGATTTGATGATATACACAGCTCAACAATTTGATATATTTTCGTATCTTTACTTCCTTATTTAAGCTTAGCGAGCCGAAAGCTTAATATATCGCATGACCGTTTATTCCTCACAAATAACCTGCTCCAGTGATCCACTATATTTTGAGTTTTTTTTCCAATAGCCCACACGACTGACAAGGACACACACCTATGCACACACCCAAATACACACACTCACCTCTGGACTCAAGCACACACAATACTATATTTAGCTTCCTATTTTCCTTTTGGGAGTCAACCTGATTTCGTAGTTCATTTAAATTTATAAGAATCAGTGTGAATGGAATATACATATATATGTACTTTCTTAGGTAGGGACAGTTTTATGGCAGCAGAAAGTGAACCTGTGGTCTGGACAGTCGAGGTTTGATGCAAAAGCCTGTGGAACCTTTTATGCAACCTGGCGTCCAGGAGCCTTAAGAAAATATTGTGCTTTCCACCCTTTTGAGCCTTTTAGCCCTCGCTAGAGGAAAACCGTGAGTTCCAGCAAACCACACAGAGAAACAAGAAAATCCACAGGGTCAAATGTCCTGAGTGGGCCATTTGCCAGGTCTGTTCCACCAGCAGTCTGCCTCACATACGTGTCCCATCACACGGATGTACACACCACATGCACAAACACACACCCTTCCCCCACACACAGATCCCCCACACAAACACATATGAATTGGAACGTGTGGATACACAAATAGGAATGTAGGGACACGCCCACCATGGACACACACACACACACACACACACACACACACACAGGCACAAACAAATTCACACACGTGATAACACAAGCACACACACATTTTAAACACTTTATTTAAATCCACAAATAACAGAACAGTGGACAGGAGTAAATCTATTTTAATATCAAGGCATACAGGGGAGAAACTATACCGCCGTGTTGCCCTTTAGCCCTCACAGAACAGCATCTACCTAGTAGAGACAGGCCTGCAATCTGCTCTGAAATCTGAATTAAGAGCTACAAAAAGCCCAATCTGTAGCGAAACCTTCCATAACGTCCTTGGACCATGCACTGCATTAATGACGGCAGTGAAAACAGGCATGCTTAAGTTATGTATCAAGACCAGTGGTCCGTGAGACTATGAGATTTGGACGTTTTCGAGTTGAAAGACTGCAGATCACCCAAGCAGATTAGGCTATATGCTAAAGTGGGCCACGGGGCCTCGTGTAAAGCTCTCTGTAATTGGCAAGGGAATTTGCAAGGGGCAGATTTGTGCGGGCCCGTGGGCAACCTTTACAGAAGACAATTGTTCTAACCTCCACATGTGACCTCAACGAGCATTTCTGGACCACCGGTACGTTATCACACGCAGTGGCACTGTAGGCTGCAGACCGCGATACGGTTTGTTTCTTACTCTTCGCTATGACTTGGGTTTTGTTCGGTGTACTTTTACACTGCAAAATCGGGGGCCTACTACTCTAAGCTGTCAGCAACTCGACCCGATTCTTTCCGAGACTTATTCTCCGGTGCAGGCCTAAATCGGAAAATGCAGGTGCGTACTCATATACACACGTAGACACACACATACATGCATGAGCCTGTTGATCCAGGTGTGATCTTGAGCTTCTGGAAAGACCACATCAATGTACTTGTAGCCACTGGAGCAGGTAAAGAGTTGGTCTAACATGTGGCGCGTGCCTGTGGATCCATGACCATGGTGGTCTCTGCTCTACAGCCACCACAGTTTTCCAAACAGCAGAGGTACATCGCTAAGCTAGAGTAGGCATTTTAATGGATATATCTAAAACCGCAATCTCCCTTAAAGTAGAAACAGCCCCTCCAGCAATAGTTACCCAATTTCTAGTGGCTTATTCTTTAGCGGTTCCGTTCTTCCCCCGAAATAGCACGATAAAACAAACATGATATTATAACCCCTAAAAATGTTGTCTTAAAAAAAGTATGTTTTAATCTTTCTGTGAGATTTAACAGCTTTTTTCCAAGGACATTTCTCTGTTGTATTTTGGAATGCACACCCCGTGTGAACCATTTTTGGAAAAAAGGTAAAGCTTACAGATCAATCAGTGTCCTTCAAAGACATTACACAACAAGCTCTTCCATGTAAATTATGTTAGGAGATTTAAGGGTCATTCTCTGACAGGTTGTGACAATATAACTTTCTCATGATACTGATGTAGTCAATTATGTCTTAAAAGTCAGTGTCTTTCCATAGAAGGAGTTTTTTGTGTGGAGGATACAGGCCTGGTTTCCAGTCATTTTAGCAAAAACCTAACTCCCTGAATTCATTCAGCAGGGAGAATGTGGGGCATCGAGTCAAATGTTACCTAAACAGATTGATACTCAGACTACAAGGAATTAGTCCTGGACTCTTTAATCAATCTGGCAATCTACTATACTTGTATTCTTTCAGTGGAATGTTGGGTCTTATCAGGCTTTTCCTGCATTTTCCCCCTCTTCCAGAGGAGTAAGGAATGGGATCAGTGGGATGTTGGGTCTTTGCCTCGGTGCCAACTATCTTCTTGTGGTCTCCCAGGCAAGCACCCTGCTGATCTTCGGGTAAATAACGGTGGCCATGGCGCCCAGATTGGTTACTAATTGGAGTCATTCTGCAAAGCCAGTTGGAAGCACGGTATGGCATCCCACAGCAGGGGCCAGCGAGCCCTCTGGTCAAACCGGTAGAGGCACTAGATTCTTTTTCTCAGCCCCACCACCGCTATACACCTCTATTGTTTCCTACCATGCCCCAAGGCAGCGAAGAGGACCCCCAACCGCCCAAGGGTCTGCCTCAATATGACATCAGTCTGGTGAGCAGGCTGGGACTCAGTGGGAGGAGTTAGTAGGGGAGGGAAACAGGGGCTTCATAATGCTCCAGACCCAATACAGTAACGTTCTAGAACATTCCTTGAACAATGACACCGACACACATCCAATAATCTGGGATCCAGTTAGCTGTGACCAATGCTATTATTCTGGGGTCTTATGACCAGTGAGGTGGCCTGAGGCGAATGGTGTCTGCTTGGATGGCTGGCCCAGAGATGATTCCCTAGGTGAAACAGACCAGTGCTTGCCAGGGAACCAGTGATCCTCTCTCTGACTGTTAGACACTGACCTCCCATTGGAATTTTCCCCACTACCCTGAAATTTTCCATGAATTATGCTGTTCTTTAATATAATAAATGGTCAAGATTTTGAGGAGGAATGTAGTCCTGGTATTCAATCAACATCACAATTATTTGACGCAACAAAGGGCCGAAGGAATAGATCAAAGATGTGACACCGTATCATTGAGGCAGAAACATAAAAATCATTAAATAGCAATGCTGTTCAAACAAACTGTTTATTACTATCAACATCTAGATACATTTCTAAACGTTGTCTTGGGAACTGTATTTAAAGGAAGCTTTAAAGAGTTACTTTCTAATGTTTAGAAATATAAACTTTGGGTAGTAATTGCCTTTTTCTGGTTTCTATTTCCAACTGACCTTAAAAGGGAATGGAAAGTATCCCGTAAAAGCCATCATGTCCCCTGTAATTAGCTATTTACAGGCCAGGTACCTCCTACCTTTAGCGTTACTGCAAGCAGTTTGTTTACTCTGTGTAAACAATCATTGGTTTAAGCTCGTCTACGATTAAATATACTGGTGGCGGTGGCAGGACGGTGGAAATGTTAGAACTGGTCAATATTTCATCTACGGACCAGGATCTGGCCTGAGTTAAAGGCTGAGGCAAGGGTAGGAGGGCTGACCACCAGGCTGAGTGGCTGAGGGGAAACATCAAGCTTTAAGAAATTGTATGAATATATCCATTGACTAACGTCAGGCTTGGCTGAAGGCTTAAAACACTGATGGTCAAAGATGATCAACAGAAGGACCGCAGAGAAACAGAGCATAATAACACCCAGTGAAGTCGAAAACTTAAAAAGTGACCGGTCCTTGTACAACCAAACCACCATTGTGTTTCAAGCCTAACCTGACGTTATTCAATACCAGATTCACTAAAGCTGAGGCAGTGTTTCTCAAACTAAGGGGGTTGGCGGACTTATCTTTGGTTCAGAGAACCAGGTTACATAAGTAACCTTCAGCAGCTGCCAATTTAAAACAATTACGAGAATTTCGGTAACATAAGTATATAATAAACATGTTCAGTATGGGTCTTTTGTTTCCGTCAGAACCATTCAGTTTTCCTTAGTCTGTCAGCAAATCAGAGAAGGGGAAACAGGCTGATCTTCTTTGTCACACTGCAGATAATACAACATTGCCCAGATAATCTGATCTGGAATGGAAAGGCTGCTACAGTAGCCAGAATGCTAGTGACGACAAGGTGTTTCCTTTATTTTCATTTACTTTGAGTTAGCCAGTAGGTGCAAATTGCTCCAGGGTATCTATCCAATGCACGAGTCTTGAAGAGAGTGGGACATGCAAAAGAAAGTTTTATTATTGTTTTGTTATACATTACCTTGTACTGTACATGTGACATAGGACAAATATAAGCCCCAACCATCCTACTAGAAACATCACAGACACCTCACTAAAGGCCTACAGGAGTGGGACTGGGGCTGTCTAATGAAACGTCACCTTCACCCCCAGCCAGACACCAGCTACTGTAGCTCAGCATAGCACCATGAATAGGCAGACCATGGGCTGTGACGAGCTGCAGTGAGAGCTTTCAGACTCTCCACGGACCTTCCATACACACGCGCAGACACAGAGCTCTGTGGCCGGTCTCACCATGTGAAGTACTGGAACGGGGCTCTCTGACTGCAAGGCCAGAAGAAAACACTCAGTAAAGGTCGGAATAATAATGGATGCCAGGAAAGCATTTTATTTTCTCCGCATCATTCCGACTTCATATGCCATGTTGATGTTAAACTTTTCTGCTCCTGTTATAGATCCGATGTTTTAACATTAGACACTGGACTTTGTCACAGTTGGGGGGAAAGCCTGAAAAAAATGTGCAATATAATGTTTGGGTTCCCCGACTCATTCTCTGGTAACTGTTGCCATATGTTCAGTGTCACATCTAATCTTTTCCATATAGGTTTACGCTGAGAGAGAACACTTCTCTAGGAGGAGAACCTGACAAGCACTTCACATGGAAAGGCATCATAAAAAAACATGCAAGCGTGCGATCGTCTGTGCCCGTGTGTTTGTCTGTTTGCACGACCCACTGACTTCAATTTCTGAGGAGAAGTCAGCAGTCCATTTAGAATGATTGTTCTCTATATCCTGTTGCTTTCGTTTCTTCACTGCAATCAACTTTTTACATCTCCGCTCTTTTTCTTTGCTGGGCCGAGTCATTACCATGACAGAGGGAGGCAACACGGCCTACAGCCAGGGTTAGGGGTGACTGTGGGGGGGCAGGGGAAAGAGACCTGGGGGGAGACCAAAAGAGAAGGAACAAGAAACAGAGAACAAGAGACAGAGAGGAGAGTCGTATTCCTGAAACACTCGTTCAAGATGACAAACGTTTTTACCCCACTAACGACAACGACCACATTCATAAAGGGACAGAAAGGCAGACCTTGAGAGAGTGAGGATGGAAAGGGAGAAAGGAATACAGACAGAGAGAAACAGAAAGTGTGAGAGAGAAAAGGAAAAAGAGACAGAGAAAGAGGGAGAGGAATAGTAGCCCATGCTAATATCTGCAGCTGGGCCATGATGGGTTTTGTTGTTCATGCAGCTGGGTCGGGACGTCAAAAGCGAAACGGATTCCAACACTCCCCCACGAGGCATAAATCTTGCCCTGCAGTAGGACCCAACCAGTGCAACAATGCCAACAGCTCATTCTGTGCCAGGTCGGCTGGCCTTGTATACGCATACGAACACACGCTCACAACTAAATGACGCGCATTGTTGTGTGTTTTTGTGCGGTTTGTGTGTGTGTGGGGGGGGTGTGCTGCAGTTGTTTCGTCGTGTATTAATGCATGCAGGATGCATATATGAATCATCTATCATTGGCTAAAAGACCGGGGGGGGGGGGGCTGAATGAAAGACCAGTCACACGAACTTGCTAATTATTCCTTTCAGTCAGATTGGCTTTGTCTAAAGAACAGAGGCAGACAAGTTCATGTCCTGGGCATAAGCCCTGTTTTTGATAAAAGGACTGGATGAACCAAAGGCAATGTCTATTTCTTCCTCCTTCATTTACGGAACGGCTGAATGTAAGGTAAGCGGTTGTAATGTTAATTTGTGTTATCATCAATAGAACCTTTCTTATTGCTTGGACTAATTGTAAACAATTCCACACAACATATTATGTCCGAGGCTGTTAGGATACAGTTTTGCGTAGCCATAGCTTATACATACAGAGATTTTCAGTGTACAAATAAAATGTCTATATTTCTGTTGAAATGAAACTCAAGTGTAAGAATGCCATAACAATCTCTCTCTGGCCCGAACTGAAGGAACTCTGATAACCAGACAGGCACTCTGCCACAATGTGACAATATGGCTGACACGCCACCACCCTAAAACACACGCACACACTGCATTCAAACGACCATGAATTTAAACTACACTCAGGAGGCCACAATCAGAAACTTGTTCCAAAAACATTTGTCCACAGCTTGCGGGCAATCATTAATACCTCGATAAAGGCGTCTTTATGTCTGCCAGACACAGTGTCACTTTTTGGATGAGGCTGAGATTGAGGCAAGATGAATGTGTGTGTCGGTGACGTTGTGTGGCGGGGACTGAATGCCGCTGCAGCTGGGCAGAGAGCCGATGGTGACAGTGGGTACCAGGGAAGACCACGTACACACACACGCATACGCATACACGCATACACACGCACGCACACACACACACGCACACACACAAAACCCATGGCAGAAAGGGCATCTTTGTTCGGTCCAGGTGCTTCTCTACATTCCCCGTTGGATCTACTGCCCTCTCTTGCACATCCTGCATGGTCCCCATTCATGTCATTCATTATGCATGGCGCGTACATAAAAAAATCAGGAGCTTCCTGTCAAAAGCCAAGAAAAGGGGTCCGGACCAGCCTGCCAAGTTTTGCTCTTCGTGGCTTCGGAGGCAAAGGAAAGAATGGTTGTTGTTGTTTTTTTTTATTTAAAGGCAATGAGAGGACAATAAACGCAAAGGACATTGTGGATTAATCGTAGGCATTGTAAAACACAGTGAAGGACTGGCTCGCCAAGACACAGCAGCATCAAGTCTTGCTTCATCTCGGATCCACATAAATATGCATTGTCGTTGTGTAATGTGTTACTTGAAGGTTTGGCGGATTGCGCCACATAGACATTACGGAATCTATAATAGGACGTATGTCAGCTGTTTAGCCATGAAAAGCTAACATGGATAGCATGTGGCTACGCAAGTAGATCTTGTTTTGTTCATTCCCAGTTCAGATCTACTCTCCCATGAGAAGATGCAGTCCGGCAATTGCCAGAGGATTACAATAATCTATGCATGGGAGCATAACCTCCCCCGAGCCTTTGTGTCTCAGCACGAGATGAATCCCAGCACAATTAAACCATTTTGTTTCACCGCGTGAACTGGTCATTAGCATCATCTACACCCCCGGCCCTCAATCCCAAACCTACCCAGACCTGGTTAACCCTCGGTAACCCCCCCCCCCCCGCTTGTAGCTTCTCACCATCATTCCAGTAACCATGGTTACGTCTCAGTTTGCTGGTGTTTTGGGGTCATGAGGGGCTATCCCAAATGACTGGGCTACTTCCAGGTTACACCGGCAGCTGTGATATGCTCTAATTACACATGTTGTCACCCGCTCCGTCCCACCGCGTTTAAAGCCGGGACGGATGCAATTGTTGCATAACACCCTTTTCCTACTACACCTATGGCCATGATTTGCTTGTTGGTAGTGGTGTCCATATTAGGACATCTTACATCTTACTGTAACTTCCGACAGAGTGCTATCCACTTGCGACAACATTTTTACGACAACATTCACGATGGGGTGCAGAGAGTAGCCTGGAGCACAGCTTCTCTTCGCACCATCCAGTAGAACCAGAGGATGGCCCCTGCCTGCTAAGCCCGGTAAAGACATTAACCATTAAACAGACACTTCTGCTCACCGTCTGGTATCATGGGGTGGCATGGGAGGACCAAACAGAGGGGACCTCTAGTCCCAAGGCCTTGAAATGATCATGGGGTTAATCTCGGCCCGGTTTGACTTTAATAGGATTTGGAGGGAGTGAAACCACTTTAGTGAGACTTACAGGGATGAGAATGTAAAAAACAGAATGCTGCCCTGAGCCCCTGATCCTGCCCAGAAAGGTTCCCAGTGAAGATGGACTGAAGGACATTATTATAATGACATCAATATCCTAAAGCGGTTAGCGTATAGAGTTGACAGTTGATGTAAACAGTAATAAGGAATCCCGTCTGAGAAATTTGTCTGAGAATTTTTATTTGTCAATGATGTCTTTCCCATTCAACTAGACTTCCCCTTTCTGAACAACAACACGGTGTCTTGAAACAGTAACCGTTCTTGTACCTGTAGTTTTATAGATATATATGGTTGTGCTCAAACGTTTGCATATCCTTGGAGAATAGATAATATATGTACAATTTGTATAGAAAACATGACAGAGCAGGCAAAACACATTTTATTTCTTATGGGATTCAAATGTTTGAGATCTCCCCAGAGTGACTTGATGATATTATGTTCAGGAGACTGTGATGGACACTCCAGAACCTTTTCTTCTGTAACCACTGGAGGGTCAACTTGGTGCTTAGGGTCACTGTCGTGCAGGAATGTCCAAAAGCGTCCCATGTGCAGCTCTTGTGCAGAAGAATGCATACCGTCTGCCAGTATTTTCTAACATGCTGCATTCTTCTTGCCATCAATTTTCACAAGATTCCCTGTGCCTTTAGAGCTCACACACCCCCAAAACAGTGAGCCATCACCATGCTTCAGAGTGGGGATGGTATTCTGTTCACTATAGGCCTTGTTGACCCCTCTCCAAACATAGCACTTATGGTTGTGACCATTAAGCTCCATTTTGGTCTTGTCACTCCATATTACAGCGTGCCAGTGTGTCAAGGTGTTGTTGGGCATTTTGTAAACAGGCTTTTTTGTGGCATTGGCACAGTAAAGTCTTCTTTTGGGCAACTTGACCATCATTTTTGTTCAAGTATTGTCATATTGTGCTCCTTGAAACAACCACACTGTCTTTTTCCAGAGCAGCTTGTATTACTCCTGAAGTTACCTGTGGGTTTTTCTTTGCATACCAAACAATTCGTCTGGCAGTTTTGGCTGAAATCTTTCTTGGTCTACCAGACCTTGGCTTGGTATCAAGAGATCCCTGAATTTTCCACTTCTTATTAAGTGATTGATCAGTAGTGACTGCAAGGCGTTGGATATTTTTTATTATCCTTTTCCATCTTTATGAAGTTCCATTTCCAAGTTACGCAGGTCTTTTGACAGTTCTATTCTGCTGCCCATGGTTCAGTATCTATCCTGCTCAGTGCATCCATGTGAGAGCTAACAAACTCATTGACTATTTCTACACAGACACTAATTGCAATTTAAAAAGTCACACTTGTGGGAAATTAACCTTTAATTGCCATATTCACCCATGTGTGTCACATTGTGCCTAACATTCAAGGATACATTTTTTGATCAGGGCCATATGGGCGATTACTGTTAACAACAGAATTGAAAATGGAGCTAAACAACTATGTTGATAATAAATGGCTTCATATGATCACTATCCTTAGTTACGTGCATGATCAGTTATATTTTCAAAATCAATGCCTACATTTCTAAAATTTTGCCAGGATATGCAAACTTATGAGCACAACTTTAGCTATGGTGCATGCACGCACACACACAGCCACACACGCAGCCATGTCTCCCATCTCCCCACTCTCACGTGTGTCCATTTGGCGGGCTGAACCAGTCCGCTGCGTTGCGGTAGTTCTCGTGAATCAGAGGCATCTGTCATAGCTGCCAGGTCCAGGGAGAAGGGTTCTCTCTGTGTGGGCTGGAACCGTGGGAGCAGACAGGGGTACCGTGGCAGAGTGTACACGGACCGTGTTCGGTCATCTGACCTCATTTCGGTCCTTGTTCTAGCGGACAGCGCAGAGTGTCACTTACATGAGACGTACACACCTATGCCCAGACATGAGTAAAGGTTTCCTAATTGTTCGGTCTTAAGATCTGTGCCAAACTAGAGTGGTTGAGTTGAATGCAGAGACATTCAGGTGCACACACACGCAGAAACATTCAGACAGACACACGCACGCACACACACGCACGCACGCACGCACACGCACGCACGCACGCACACGCATACATTTAAACTTGCATTCTAAATAGTAGCTTTGTGTGCAACCCTGGAAGAAAGTTTCTGTGACCTGTCTTGCTCAAGGTCCGATCTGAAGATGCCCTCCAACCTATACGGCTTGTGGAGTCCAAAAAATATTCTGTTACGTGACAAATGGTTTAACTGTCACTCCAACACCTAAACCACCCATTGTTAAAGTCATACACAAGTGAGCTGAGGAACGTAAAGAGACTTGACAGTGCTTAAAACCAGTCAGAGCATGTGAAGACATTTTTATTTTCCCTTTATTTTGGTTGGCACTATTTACTCCCAGTGTTAGCCTAGCCTCTCCAAATAACTCTCACCAAAGACACTCACATACTCACACACACATGCTTATTTCACTTTCAACATTGTCTTGTTTTTGTGCTGATACATTCTTTCATAACCATTTCATAACTCAATTAGTGGAATTCTTCTCTCTGTTTTTGTCTTTCTGTCTACTTTTCTACCATATCAGTTGTTTACAGTCCATTTAAATCTTGTCAATAAATATGCAGTTGTTTTTGTCTGACTAGTTGAATAATATACAGTAGTCAGCTTTAAACATTGGCACACAATTAGATTAACCAATTTGACTTGTCACTCAATGCCTGTTTATTGACCTTAGATTGACTACAGGAAGAAATGTACCTTTTAAAAACCTACTTCACTTAAATTCAATCCGTTTTCCATTTTAGAGCTATTTATCTCTTGGCGTCAGCAAGGGACACATAGGTCTTGTAGGGCTGACTTGGTCAAAATAAATTTTCCCCATGTTTCATGTAGGGGAGCATGACAAGTGTGTATTTAATACACTCCGATTTGTGTACCGGTTAAGCACTTAAAACCAGAAACCTCAAAAGCATTTACCGCTTGGACTACAATCCAAAACCGGTTGGAGATGCAATTCTAAATGCCAGGAATGGATTACAGGGAGGTAGAGCCTAGAAGCCGAAAGAGATGACTTACTACTAGTTCCAGTAAACAGAAGTCATATTCGAGTAGATACGTTTTCAGCAGCAGTACCAGTCATTCTCTACGTTTGCAGAACTAACTATTCACAGTTGATACCATGATAGTGCCTAAACTATCCCAGATATTTCCTCAACTCCTATGAACATTCAGAGAAGAACACTCAAGATCCGATCATTCTGATTGGTCTCATCTACTGATGGTTCGGCCTCACGTGAGGGCGCCCAAGAGGGCAACATATCAGAGACCTCTTAAACCCATTCCACTATCCCCACCACGGTCGCACAGTGGGAGGTCGCGGAGTTAAATCAAATGGAAAGACACCTCTCACACAGCTTGGCACCGACACAATGATTAGACATGTGCATTCTAGGTGAGTGCTGTATACAGCATGGCTCAGCCTCATTCACAGAAACGTGTTGGCACACATGTGAGACTGGCTGCAAACAGGCACATTCACACACCTACACGGATACAGTCACACATGAACTCATGTCTCCCTTTCCTTAATTCCTCTCCTTGCTTCATCGCTCGCTCTCTCTCTGTCTGTCCATCTCTTTCAACCCCCCACCCCATATTCCTCTTTTTTTAAGTCAGTCCTGGCAAAGAAACCTCAATCTGTCTCGGCACTGGGTTTCATGGTGACAAAGTGGGATGGTCCACGGATGAGTATACTCTCACGCTATTGGCTGTTGGTACATCAGCCGTGCGGTCTGCCCACTGCCTTCACCCACCACCCTCCAATTACACCTCCGGTCCTGCCCGCTTTGCAGGCTTGCAGTCTCAACAGGCCTGCCCCCCTATAAGCCAATAGCCAATAAGAGCCTGACTCACCTGCAAGTTATCCCCTGCTGACTCTAACAGTTCTCAACACACCCACTGGCCATTTTCTGATCTGCTCCGAGCCAAATGAGAGAGAGAATGAGATAGTGTAGGGTTAGAAAAAGAAATGTCTAGTGTTGTTATAACTGTATTGTCATGATGTAGTCAGCTCTTGATCTCCATTCATCTAGATTGTTTAAAAACTGATAAATATTTTATTACTATTGATAAAATAGACAATAATAATACTATTAGCTATTGTTGTTCCTCTGTATTCAATGTGCATTAACTAATGCAGGAGGTGGCAGTAAAAGCCAAAGCAAAGGTCAACCAAGTCACCAGACTTTATATACACTATGCAAAGCGTGATCAACATTTTCTTTTAATTGTATGTGCATAGATGTTTGTTAACACATTCTATGATTGTGAACATTTTCCCAATGTTCCTTTCAGAAATTTCTCTTCCAGCCTGGAACTGACTCTAATTGTGGACAACGATGACTTGTTGTCTATCGACAATACGTGTAGAGACATTTAAATCAGGGAGGAAGCGGCGTTAGTGTTAGCCGTTCTAGTCAGATTACTCTTTTTCATGGCACATGCTGGCAAAGCGTTTTTCTGTCAATGCTGGCAAAGTAAAGTAAATGTTGGCATGGTATAGGTATTTCCAACATGTGCCAGCATAAAATGCTTGTGGGAAACATGTCTGCATTTTTACACAAGCATACAGCAATAACACATTCTAGGTGTGAAACAGACCTGTATAGTATGTTCCTTGTACCATGCTGGGATAATGTTAAGGTGTGGTCTGCCTACTTTCAAACTCATGTACCCCAAACCCCCTGTAACCTTCGGAGTATTCTAGCGGCACTCCAAACTCTGTCTCTGAGACTGTTGTTGGAAACGGGGCTAATTTGCTCGCTTGCTATTGGATGATGGATGGATTGTGGTCGGCTTACTAAAACGGTCATGCTTTGGGTTTTAGTAAACATCTTAAAACCCCGGAGGACGTTCGAGTGAAATTAGGGAAATTCTTGAGAGACCCAAACAGGGGTCCTCCTGAGTTCTACCCCCCCCAAAAAATGGAGCACGCCTCTCTCATTAATCCACTTGACAATATCTAATTAATATTGGCCTGTTGCATTTGACAATGTGCCACTGGCAGACATTTGGACTGAGGCTCAGAAATGATAGAAATTGTCCTGAGGTGGTAATTACTGGAACCTTAACGGACTGTCCTGTAACGGGGCCGTTGTGGGTCCGTGTTTTCACGGGGCTGTTATGTTGGACCCTGAGCAAACCAAACACTGGCTAAGCTTTCCTGGCAAGGCCACTTTATTGGTATTCAATGATAATTAAAAACCTTGACGTATGCATAGGCTTAGTTTTTTTGCACTCAAAGTCAAAGCAGAGACTAGGAATACGACCAAAATGGCACCTTATTCCCTATTCAGTGCGTTACGTTTGACCAAGGCCCATAGTCTCCCGTTCGGAAAAACATACCCCCACGTTTGTGTAAATAAAAGGAAATTAATTAAACTTTAAGACGGGTTGACTGTGGCGCCACGGAATGAGTACACAATTTAAAAACACGCCAAAATTCAAAATGGATCGTGTAAGGGCGATCCGTCATATTTTGCCTGCATTCTGACAGCGTATACACAGTTGCAGTGACCTGACTGTGCAGTCGAGACAAATTGGGCAAAATGCTCAAGGTAAACACGCAAGGGTCTTTTCGTTGTTTTTGTTTTGCGAGCCATGCCTCGCTCCGACAGGCTTACTTGTATTTTCTGTAAACGAGGGGTTTCGAGTTAGAGCTCATTTGGAAAGGCTGCTTTTGAGAAGGAAGTCTTAGCAGGGAAGCACTGGCTAGCCTGTGCGGTGCCTCTGCATTGGGCCGTAGTGATGCAGCTCATTTGACGTTACCTTTTAGGCCAGGGCAGAAAAAAAACACCAGGATGACAAATTACAGATGTAATTGTTGGACATGTTGTTCAGAAAATAAGTCCTTTGAAGCGTTCCTTTAGACGTTTTTGTTTGGGAGTGTTCTCAGCTACCAAGTTTTTCACCTGTAAATTCAGTTTAAAGGAAAACGTTCTGGGCTTTTGGTCATTAATTATATTATTTTCAATGATTTGGGGGGATTTTTCGCTGAATACTAAAATGTAATGTTGTCAACTACAAGAAATACATCAGTCGGATGTAAAGGAATTTTTAGCAGCATACTGGCCCACTAATTAAACAGCTGTAACTGAATAATCATTACTGCTTATCCTCATCTTACACTTTAGTGATTCAAATTAAGTACATAATAGTTACATAATTTCTCACAAACCAACAACTTGCAAAATTGTTTAGCTTCATCGTTTGTTTTTATAACTGCAATTCATAAATTATATATTGAGCCTAAAATATTTTATTTGAGTGTTAAACAAGAAATATAGTATCACGGCATTGTTAAAAAACACAAAAAAACACTGATTCTAGGGATTTTAAAAAGTCAGTGTTTCAAATTGGAAGTGGTTGATTGGGCCCTCAACAGTGATTGGGACTCCTCTGGCTTCACAAAGCCCAGAGCCCAGCATGTTTAAAACATAGTAATCCAAGCATGGAAGGCAGGACACTGAAATTGCAGGGCTCCTGAAAGGTGATCTCACCACAAAGCTATGGTCCAAGGGCTGGCGTTTACATAGGATAAATACAAATAATGAAGAACAAAATAACAGAGCCTGGTCGCTAAGTAACCACGCATTTATCTTCTAGGAGCGAGACTGGTTCTCGTTATCGTTAGCCATTTATCTGTGTTTTTGCTAGGGCCATTTGAAGGCATCCTGCGCGAAGACGTAGAACAACTCAACAAAGAAAGCCTTCAAAATAAAACAGAGCTAATTTCATTTCCTCATCCATTTAAGGAAACACATTAAATCTCCCAGTTTCTTAATGATATTCGTCTGCAAAAGATGGTCCAAGTCATCGCGTACACAGGTAAATCATGGTCTATATATTTGGCAGGACTGAACACAATGTTGTATATAAAGATGAAATGGATGAATAAACAGAAAACTATCAGTATATTTCCTACAGACTGTGCACCATCGTCTCAGACTCTGGAGAGGTGACTTCACTCTATGTCCATTAGCCAATAGGAGCCGACACCCTCATCCTGCACGTCTGCAACCAGCTGCCTAATCAGCATGTGTCCATGGCCACTATGCAAACCACAGTGTGGATTACAGCTGCAGCCAGATGAAGGCTTCCAATGCTCCACATGTGGACTGTTAACTTGGAACACCTCAGCCAGGACCTGTCAGTTCCTGTTCCAAGCCATTCCTGTCTTAAAGAATCCTGATTGGATGTTTGGGCAGGAAAGTGTGCAAAAGGTTGACTTGTGAAAGGTTGAATCAAAATCAGTATTGCGTTTTAGATCTTTTTTTTGTTGTTGAATTTAGGACAACCACGGACATGTTTTGATAGAAAATGATGTCATCAGGCCTTTATTTTAATTTTTTATGAAACATTAATTTATGTGGGTGCTGCGTTCTGGGGTGCTGCTGTCAGCTCTCTTGTTGGCCGACTTTAGAAATGTGCATTATGTAAAAAATGGCAAGGAGATCTACGTGACGATCTAGGAATCTGTGGACATTCTGACATGATTCATGCTTTACCTCAGCTCTGGAAAGTGACCTATTTTGTATTATTGTTATTACAGTCAGGTCTGCTGTTTGATGGATTCGTTCTGACACAGTAACTCCACCTCCGTCCGTTTCGTCTACCTCGCGTCCTCGTGACTGACAGCTGATACACGACAGGGTCGTTTTCATCAGGCACGAGAGAGAAGAATACTGTGCAATGTGTAATGAAACATGCCGGTCACTGAGTCACTTCTATAGAAGCGTTCATTTTAGTTTTCTGTTGCACAATAATGTTCCGCCTGTCGGAGAAACACTCACAGGGTGGGTTAAACACTCTTGAATATCTACAGCAGAACTGAATGCATGACATTTGATTTGTTTTAATAAATCAACCAGCCATTGGCATGAATTAGCACTGGGGTGGGTGCTACTAGCCTTTAGTAAAGGTCCAGTTCACATCGAAATGAAATATCTCAAATCAATGCTGGACTTATGGGATGACCAGCATCAGGGCCATGGGCTCAATATTTGACCAGTCACCTCAGGCCGGTGGATTTAGTGTGAAAGCCGAGGCTCCAACTGCTTGGGACACTGAGCCTCTCTGTGTTCCATTGGTTTTGTTGCGGAGACACACACACACACACACACACACACAAACACTTTGGCCACACATAGAGCCGGGCCCTCATATCTGGATATGCAGAGCCAAACGGCAGGGTGTGCGGGCTGTGGTGGAAGGCTGTGTGTGTGTCCATGTGTGTGGCGAAGAAAGGATGAATCAGAGTACCATCACACTGGCCCATGAATGGACGCATAGTATTTACAGTGAGTGAAGAATGTGTGTGTGTGTGTGTGTGTGTGTGTAAACTGATGTGACCAAGTTTTTAAACACAGTGACTACAGTATGTGATTCTGCAACTGAAAATGTGTGTCGATGCATACACGTTCCGCAGATCTGTTTACACTATAATACGTAGAAAGACTCAAAACACCATTGTTGTATAATGAAGCCATGAGTAGTCGTTCACTCAGCCGGTAGGAGTGTGTTTTGAACCGAAACCGAATTAAACTGTTTCGCTGACAGAAAGTGTTTCCAAACAGAATAGAGTTATACCCAACATGGCTTTTCAGTTTGAATAATGGGATGTGTGTTAACAACACCCTTCTCAGTGACATACACATTATACTGTGAAAGGCAACAGCAAAACACCAAATGTCGCTCAATTACAATGAAATGGTAAAATGCTAATGATTTACAGCCTAATTCAAAGATAATAACCTGTAGAGAACCTGTAAAGAATATATATTTTTTTATATATACTTTTTTATTGTAAAACACAGAGGAGGTAGAAAAGGAAGGAATCTGGGAATTCAACCCAGTGACATTTTGTTGGAAATACACAAAGCCACTGTGTGCACAATTATTCTGGGAAAAACTGAAACTGATTTGAAATATCCGATTTGGAAGATTGTGGGGGCTAAAAAAAATAAATTGTGGGGGCTATATGTAGTGCACCAAGTTCCTGATTTAGTGGTGTGTCATCTCAGGAAACTAGCGATTCAAAACATTATGTTTTAATGGTGTATACAAAGAGGCACAGAGAAGTAAAAAAAAATCACTGAACTTAAAAAACTTCATCGCATGCCAAACAAGGCAGAATTAGTTGTTGTTTTTTCATTGAATTATAATATCCATGTCACTCCTAATTACAAAATGAATTGATTGATTGTCATTGCAACCACAGTGATGTGCAATGTACAGTAATCACTAGCAGAAACAACCCACATCAGGACAACTCAAGACTGGAGCCTAATTAAACACTTAATTAGTACAAAATAATGATTCCAATGCCAACCAATGAAAATATACTCTATATAAATTACCCCAGGGTCATTGGTGGTGAATTAGATGTAAAGAAATACTGAGACCTACTGGTGTAAACATTCCACCATCTGAGTTTCATTACAATAAAGAAATCAAATAAACATTAGCCTTAGGAACAGTAGGAGAGGGCATGCTTCATTAAAACTCAACGTTGTTGCAAGTACATCATGAAATACTTACCTAAGCTAATTATCATAGGAGAGCCCTTTGGTTTCACGTCTGTAAATATACAAATTAAAGAATGTGTACCTTGATTAGAACAAGAGAGACATCCTGTGATTAGGAAGGACTCACAAATCACTTTCAATACTCTCATGTGGAGCTGGAACTTCCAATTTCGACCTTTGGCAGGACTGAACATATGCTTTAAAACATAAAAATGACAATGTAATCTGCTGTACTGTATGTTAAATAAATATACAAACCAGCATAAAGTATTCTACAATTTGCAATTTAGTATCTACCTATCTGAAATCAATGGCAACTAAAAACGATTCTATTATTACAAAACTCCCCAAAAACTTGCAATGTTGTCATTGTGCATTTAAAATAAGATATAATATGAAGCTAGGCAAAATGCTGCACTCAGAGGGTTTGCAGAAGAAGCCGAACTTCATATCTGTGTTATTCTACCAAACAGATAAGGGTTTTATGTGCGGACAGTCTCCCTCTGACCTTGAATCTCTTTAAAATATAAAAAGTAATGTGTTATCAGCCACAGCTGGCCGTCACATACGCCTCTGCCTTTCAGAATCTCCCCAAACAGACACAGAAGCAGGAATTAAAGATAAAATGGGTACACAACACAGATAGAGGGCCATCAACATTTTCCTACCTGGCTACAAAACAAATTCACTGGCTAAGCCCCAGACATACAGTACAGAATATGACTATTTTACTACCTCAATGTTCAGTGATTCCTCACTCTGTGAGTAGTATATGGGTAATCCATGCTTTCTTTACAAACTTTAGCTAACCTTAGCTACTGCACCTAAAAATCAGTTGCTGTTTTATTGTATGTATATTAATAAAATATTGCCTAACAAACAGCAAAACAAGCATGGAGTTGATTTCAGGTGATTTTTTAAAAGTTATCTGACAGTTTGAAGCCGATGTGAAAGTAGCTGAAATGCTATGGAACCTGATGTGTCCGCAATACCAAAAAAATGTTTAACTATAAAATAATATAGATTGAATATGTACAATACAGTACGAATCCCTATTTATTTACAGTTATGCTTAAACGTTTGAACATCCATGAAGAATTGGTAATATACAGTGGGGAGAACAAGTATTTGATACCCTGCTAATTTTGCAGGTTTTCCTACTTACAAAGCATGTAGAAGTCTGTAATTTTTTTTACCATAGGTACACTTCAACTGTGAGAGACGGAATCTAAAACAAAAATCCATAAAATCACATTGTATGGATTTTTTATAATTTCTTTTAATTTTATTGCATGTCATATGTATTTGTTCACCTACCAACCAGTAAGAATTCCGTCGCTCACAGACCTGTTAGTATTTCTTTAAGAAGCCCTCCTGTTCTCCACTCATTGAATTAACTGCAACTGTTTACCTGTATGAAAGACACCTGTCCACACACTCAATCAAAAAGACTCCAACCTCTCCCCAATGGCCAAGAACAGAGAGCTGTGTAAGGACATCAGGTATAACATTGTAGACCAGTACAAGGCTGGGATGGGCTACAGGACAATAGGCAAGCAGCTTGATGAGAAGGCAACAACTGTTGGCTCAATTATTGGAAAATGGTGAAGTTCAAGATGACGGTCAATCTCCCTCGGTCTGGGGCTCCATGCAAGATCTCACCTCGTAGGGCATCAATGTTTATAAGGAAAGTGAGGGATCCGCCCAGAACTACACGGCAGGACCTAGTCAATGTCCTGAAGAGAGCTGGGACCACAGTCTCAAAGAAAACCGCTAGTAACACATTACGCCGTCATGGATTAAAATCCTGCAGCGCACGCAAGGCCCCCTGCTCTTGCCAGCACATGTCCAGGTCAGTCTGAAGTTTGGCAAAACCATCTGGATGATCTGGAGGAGGAATAGGATTAGGTCATGTGGTCTGATGAGACCAGAATAGAGCTTTTTGGTCTAAACTCCACTCTACGTGTTTGGAGGAAGAAGAAGGATGAGTACAACACCAAGAACACCATCCCAACCGTGAAGCATGGAGGTGGAAACATCATTCTTTGAGGATGCTTTTCTGCAAAGGGGACAGGACAACTGCACTGTATTGAAGGGAGGATGGATGGGGCCATGTATCGCGAGATCTTGGCCAACAACCTCCTTCCCTCTGTGAGAGCATTGAAGATGGGTTGTGGCTGGGTCTTCCAGCATGACAACGAGCCGAAACACACAGCCAGGGCAACTAAGGAGTGGCTCCGTAAGAAGCATCTCAGGGTCCTGGTGTGGCCTAGGCAGTCTCCAGACCTGAACCCAATAGAAAATCTTTGGAGGGAGCTGAATTGTATTGCCCAGCGACAGCTCCGAAACCTGAAAGATCTGGAGAAGGTCAGTATGGAGAAGTGGGCGAATATCCCTGCTGCAGTGTACGCAAACCTGGTCAAGAAGTACAGGACACGTATGATCTCTGTAATTGCAAACAAAGCTTTCTTTACCAAATATTAAGTTCTGCTTTTCTGATGTATCAAATACTTATGTCATGCAATAAAATTCAAATTAATTATAAAAAAATAATACAATTTTCTGGATTTTTGTTTTAGATTCCGTCTCTCACATTTGAAGTGTACCTATGATAAAAATGACAGACCTCTACATGCTTTGTAGGTAGGAAAACCTGCAACATCAGCAGTGTATGTTACCTGCAACATCACCCCACTGAATGTATTAGTTGTAAAGAAAACATGAGTGAGCAGGCAAAACACGTCTTATATTTCTTATGGTATTCATATTCAGCTCTAGGTCATAACAGAATGGCATAATCATAAAACAAAACATGGCAACAAGGACCAAAATTCCCCTGTTCAAAAGTCTGCATACCCTTAGTTCTTAATACAGTGTAATGCCCCCTTCAGCATCAATGACAGCATGCAGTCTTTTGTAATTCCTGCATGTGGTATAGCTGCCAATTCATCTTGGTAAAATGAATCCAGGACATGCAAAGTCTTTGGTCATCGTGCATGAACCGCAAGTTTGAGATCTCTCCAGACAGACGTGATGATATTAACATCAAGAGACTGTGATGGCCACTCCAGAACCTTCACCTTTTTCTGCTGTAACCCCAGGAGGGTCAACTTGGCCTTGTGCTTTGGGACATTGTTGTGCTGGAAAGTCCAAGAGTGTCCCATACATAGCTTTCATGTCGAATAATGCAAATTCTGTATTTTCTGACCACATGCTCACCTTGCCATCAATTTTCACAAGATTCCCCATGCCTTTACACCCCTCCAAAACATCAGTGAGCCACCACCATGTTTCACAGTATTCTGTTCATTCTAGGCAATGTTGACACCTTTCCAAACATAACGCTTACAGTTGTGACCATAAAGCTCTTTATTAGTCTCATCACTTCAAAGTGTCAGAAGCTGTGAGGCATGTCAAGGTGTTGTCGGGCAAATTGTAACCAGGCTTTTTTGTGGCACTGGCGCAGTAATGGCTTCTTTCTGGCAACTTGAACATATAGCTCATTTTGTTCATGTATTGTTGTATAATGCTCCTAGAAACAACCTTTTTCCAGAGCAGCCTGTATATCTACTGAGGTTACCTGTGGGTTTTTCTTTGAATTCCTAGCAACTCTTCTGGCAGTTTTGGCTGAAATCTTTGTTGGTCTACCTTAACTTGGCTTGCTATCAAGAGATCCCAGAATTTTCCATTTCTTAATAAATTATTATAATAACATTTTTGGGGCATAGGATATCTTTTCTTATCCTTTTCCATCTTTATTAAGGTCTATTATCTTGTTACGCAGGTCTTTTAACAGTTCTTCTCTGCTCCCCATGGCTCAGTATCTAGCCTGCTCAGTGCATCCACGTGAGAGCTAACAAACACATGGACTATATCTACACAGACACTAACTGCAATTTAAAAAGCCACAGGTGTGGGAAATTCACCTTTAATTTCCATCTTCACCTGTGTGCGTGACTTTGTGACTTTATCATTATGATTGAAAAGGGGAGCCAAACAACTATGTGATAATGAATGGTTTCATATGATCACCACCCTTAAATAAAATTCATTGTTTTTGCATGATCAGACATATTTTCTAAATAAATTCTAACATTTCACAATTTCTGCCAGAATATGCAAATTTATGAGCACCACTGTAGCTCTAACTTTGATCATGCAGTACTTTGTACATTGGCATTACCACCACCAGTCATGATTCTTTTCATGTAGCTGTCAAACATAAGGCCCACGAATGTTTGCCTCCTCTCAAAGTAATTTCAGCATCCACAGTGGCAACTATGCACCCAGAAGTAATTGGAAAGCCCCAGTTCAAATCGTTTGTGACAGCTTGTGGTCATCTGTTCAGAATACAAAAAAAATCCTGATGACAAATGTATTTAAATAATCCTTTTATAGAAAATGTAGAAACTATTTTCCATTCGCAATAGATAACAAGGAACTCTCGCTGGGCTTGTGGAATCCCGTATGGATAATGAATTGGCTAGTCTACTGTCCTAGAAGGCATATAAATACAGTATGTTGTTTGCCAGCTAACTAAGACGTTTCCAAACAACAATCTTTTTTTCTTTTTCAATTCAGAAATGGAACAGGACTAGACTTCGTATGCCATTGGTCACTTTACTCCTGCACACATTTAGCAAGACACCTGCTTCCTTCCTCCGTAGTTTAGGGGATAATCTCTCAGGGAAGTGCGCCATGTAAACACGCGAAGATAGCGTGCGACAATTAAGAATTTCATTGGGCAACACACGGCATTTTGTATTCCATCTCTTCATGATCTAGACAAAACTTCTATAGCGTAAAAACTGGCCAATATCACTACACCCTGAATTGATGAGTCCACTGCTCTAAGCTAATATCAACTTGTCAAAATGTCAAACCACAACACATTTGACATAATAGGATATGGCCCAATTCAAGTCAATTGTAATAAATAATAAATAAATAAAATAAATAATAAAATTGTAGTTGACTTTAGTTACAAGATGTATCAGAACTTACTTTCAACCCCTGGTTCAAAGAAACGTGTCCATTCACGCTGAATTTGTAATTTACCAGACTCTGAGTCAGATCAGTTGGGGTTAAGTACATAATTGACAGTCTGGTAACCTGTTCAGTTCATGAAATTGAACCGGAAACCTTTAGGTTACTAGCCCAAATCTACTACACTATCTACTGCCCTATGGATAATGACTTCTCTTGGCCTGTTTATTTTTGGGCTGAGTAATCATGTAGTTGTAAAATACGGAAATACTCCATTTGGGTTTTTATTTTATCAAGATGTATTATTAGAAAAAGTCATTCAGTTTTATAACGTGTCAGGGAGCCCTGCAGGAATTGAACCTTGACTTTTACAGCACTCAAAGCCACTCAGGGATATGAACTGTCTGATATTCATTGCAGTGATTTGTTTCCAAGAACATCTGTTAAGACCAGCCTTTTGAATTCAGTGTCCCAAAAGATTGTGCTTGTTGTTCGCCAAGCCACAATGTCCAATAGCGTGGGAGCTAGTTTTAGATTTGTGGGTGAGTTTGACACCTTAAATTCTGTCTATGTGAACTTGAACCCACATTCCAGAGAGCCAGACAGTTGCGCCTTCAATTCCTTGCCCTTTGACAGCATGGTCTGGGGGGGTTCTTACAAAGCGAGAACAGTGAAGTCGTAAGAGTGAGTGGGGAACTGACCTTTGGTAGCCTAGGTCAAACAGCTGGGATGATGACATCACTTCATCTGCCACCCCCATAAAGGTCAGGGTCACATCCACTAGGCACCAAATAAATGAAAACTAAGACAGGAAGGAAAATCCTGGTCCTTTTTACACCAACAAGAATGTGATTTATTTTGGCATTGTAACATATTTTTACTATGTCATGCTCTGAACCCTGACAATACAAGGAAAACAGGAGTATTGATTTCTTCATGCAGTGCCTAATCGAAAATGATTTAATAGTTAGAAGTTAGGTATATTATTTTTATTTAATATGTTTCTCAGGTATACAAACCATCCTGTGACATTTCTCTTCCAGATGGTGTCTATTCTACACTACAGTACTTCACAGTAAATGGCCCCTCACCTTATTAAGTCACAGCACAATCTGTTAACAATTGCACACCACCTCTATGCCTATGAAATCAGTACTGGATGCAAGTAATCATCATCAAAACATCTTAAAATATATCGAAAGACAATTTTATTTTAATTACTACTTACATTTCCTAAAAAATAAATGTGTCTGACCGGTTTTTCTTTCAGAATGTCTAGCGTGTCCATCCGCAAAACCATTGGTGAAGTTTCATAATGAGGGTACTGTATGTGATGTCACATCTACTTGTTATCATCTGGTGATAAGTCTGGGTAAACAGACCTTGCCTTCTCCCATGGACAGGAAATGCATGCATTACCCCCTAACTTCCTGATCGTGAATCTCAAAAAGACCTAGGACAGCTCAAGATAAGTGTCTGATTCTGTGAATAGGGCGAATAAGGGAAAGTGCACAACTATTGTTTGGTTGTGCAATTCATCTCTGATAGAAGGGACAATGTCCCTTTCACTGTATTCTCTGCGGACCCCAGAGGCCCCTGGACTTAAGTTCAATGCCAGGGAATCAATAGGCAGACTGGGATGTCAGGGCAAGGGGACCCAGCAGTCATAGGCCATAGGTCAAATGTGTGGGAGGGGATGAGTGTACAAGGAGGGAGAAGAGGAAGTAATTGTGCGAGGAAGGTCGGAGAGTTTCCTCAACGTCCGACAAACTCCACAAAGCATCCGGAACACCAATGCAAACGACTTAGTGTAAAAGCACGGCGGCTCATTCAGATGGTTCCAAATCGTTGTGTAATGTATCTGGAGCGTTCCTTTAAATGTTATTTGTCAGTGTGTTTTCCTTGGTGCAGTCTCACTGTAATAAAAGTAGAAATTAGAGTCAAATGAAATTCTCTCCATGGGAAACCTTTCTATTGTCAATTTTTGATCCGGCATGCATTCCAAATGATATTCTATTCACTATCTACATAACTCTACTTTTCACAAGAGCCCTATGGGCAACTTCGGTCAAAAGAAGTACACTAGCGGTGCCCCATAGATGGCATTCTGTTAATTGTTTCCACCGCTTGTCATGTGTGCGTATGGTGGCCAGCAGGATTTCATTATTTTACTCTGGTATTTGTACTGGCAGACAGTGGGGCCGCTATAGCAAGGCTACAGCTCTGTGTCAAATGCAGAATAAATGGTCAATGAAGGGACTGAAAATACTATTTTAATCCTGTGGAGAGCCTGGAAAGCAGCTCAGACAGAAGTTGAGAGAAAGGACAGCTACAAAGAAAACGGAACAGTGAGCGTTTGCACACGCATGCACACACACATACACACACACACAAACTTACAGAGACACACACATGCACACACACACACACACACACACACACAGACACACACACTATGTATACACCAGGTATGTTCTTGGTCCCAGTTGACTTTATTGTATTGCTTAGTGTCGTTCAGCTAGTCCCTGCAGAGCGAGGAGCTCCAGCACCTGTCCGGCCTGTCACGATAGTGTGTACGCCCAGTTTACACCTGGCAAACTTGGTTCCTGTCAATGATCACCTTCACACTCTGCGGTGTTCTTTCAGAATCTGATATGAGAAAATCCAGCGGGGGCATTTACTGTCAGATAGCCCCACGGCTAACCTGGTCAACACCTCCAGCTAAAACCTTGTGGTCCCCGGAGTGTCCTGACACTGTCGATGGCATACAGAGCAGATGTGATTTTTACTGGTGGCACTGACCAGGTTTTCTTATTGGGTAGGGCCCAGGGCTCTAGATGTAAATGCCTTCTATATGGAACATTTAAATGGGGAAGGTGTAGATAATTTCTTCTGAACAATGTACGCGGTACGGCTGAAGATCTATAAGGGGCTCTTTCAGCTAAGTGTTACCAGTCAGGGAAACGGCAGAGGGATGATTCATTCACAACCAGCCGTCTGGAACATGCTTATCTGTTGTTAGCATTGACATGGGAGAGCTTCCCACTGCTCCCTGTCTGGTTCATAACCGATGTTGTAGACAGCCTGGCAACACGCCCACTAGACCAGACTGTCTGGACGACCCGAACAGGAAAAACATGACACTCGTGTGAGAGCGCATGTGCGTGTGTGCGTACGCTCGTCAATGTCTGTTCCTGCTTGCCAGACATGGGTTGAAATACAACTCAGGATGTTTCATAACATTCTGTTGATTTGGGCCCAATTTATTGAAAATCCTCGTATAGACCAAAAATAAGTTATGTACTGTGAACATGTACTGCAGAGTGGGTTTGAATCTGTCGCTGCTCTTTCAGCAAAAAAAATAAATGTGTGTGCATTTAAGTTATTTTATGTGTGTTTAAGTTATGTTTGAAACATCTTGAGTATTCATTCTATTACACATGACAAATCTCCGTGACTAATAACCAGTGGTAAACATAGATGAATCTGTTTGATCTAATATGTACAGTAAGTTGAAGGCTCAGTTAATAAAAGCAAACATGGCTATCACCGCAAATGACAACCATAACAGCTAAATATGCTTTTCCACTGGGTTATATTCCACTGGGTTATATTCCTCTGGGTTATATTCCACTGGGTTGAAGGTATGGAAAATGGAAGACTCCACCACACTGTTGGAATATTTGATATGTTGCCAGGTTTAAGGGGCAATCAGGCATTAGTGCATCCAATGTTGCTCTTTTCAATGAATGATATACTGTATGTGTATAATATATATATAAGGCAAAAATAATATTTCACCTGTATTGCTGTTACAAACCCAAATAATGCATTTCTTTTGCTTAACAGTGTAAACATTTTAGTCGTGTTCAGATTTAAATCAGGTTTTGGGATTTCATTCCCAAAAAATGGCCAGGTGGCCACACTGAATCACAAATTGCCATTGGATA
Organism: Esox niger; assembly: GCA_016801105.1. Lineage (NCBI taxonomy): Eukaryota > Metazoa > Chordata > Actinopteri > Esociformes > Esocidae > Esox > Esox niger. The sequence continues at coordinate 12,391 of JACXGJ010002747.1, read as the reverse complement.
ATGATAACTTTTGGGTGTATGTGGATCTGATAAATCTACACTATATGATGAACTTCTCACTGTTGTCTAAGTGAAATCGCCAATGGCAATTTAGAAAGCCTTTAATTACCCAGTGAGGTATGAGGAAGGGAATGTACATCCACCAGGTATGAACAAAGTTAATTATAGTGTTGTCTCTACATTGGCAAATGCCACAATTGGCTCACTGGGAAATGAGTTGTTTAGATAAACTAATGTGATGTCTCTGGTGAATGATGGTATTTCTTAAAGAAGAAAACCATTCAAAACAATTATATACCAGACTAAACGGGCACATAAAAAAACAATAAAGGAAAATGTTGACTTGTTAGAAGTACAATCATATGATTCCACATACTGTATGTCAGACAAATTATATTTAAATATGATCACTTGTATTAAGTATAGTATAATCGTAACATTGTTGCTCATACAAAGCATGTGTTTTGTATATGCAAATGTAGAAGTAATGATTCAGGAAGCCAGATGCGTTTAGCAATCTGGACAGAGACCAGAAATATCTTTAGTTTATTGAGCTACTAGCTAGGCTTTAGTTCAATGGGTCAACAGAGTTTTGTGGGTGCAGTCTGTCACATAGCTTTACAGGCCAGCGTCATCTTAGAGAAATTAGCACAGTGGAGCCAAAAGCTGACCACATGTCACTTCACAGTAACTTTGCTAATATTTGACTTACCAAGAGCTGTGTTTGCCTTCGAACTATTAGTACCCAGTCAATTTGAAATTAATCATGACCTTGGGACTAGCATGTTTTATCTGCCATTTTGGTAAAAAAATGAGTTATTCATACAAAGTTGCTCTTTATTTAGTTCTTCACATCTGAAATATATCAAAATGACATTTACATCAGACAAATAAAAAAGTCCTTGAAGTTATATTTGCAATCTTATGCTGTGGCATCAATCAAAAATGTGGATGTTAGGTTAGGTATTTAGAGTTCTGAAATCTTGTATGTCAAATATGCAATTTTTTATCAAAAGCAAACTGTAAAAACAAATACAAATATTACCATATGGTCTTAAATAATTATTAATATAATTGGATACTGTCCACCTTTGCAATAGCTTCACATTTTTTGGAGAATGTCCTTGCCCTGTATCCCCAGAAGAGCCATTTCATTAAAAACTTTTGTTAATAAATAGCAAGTCATTGACATTGGGTGTCAGAGACCTACAACAGGTGTACACAGTGTCCCTTAACCATAACAACATAGAAAAAGGCATAAGAAGGCAAAAGATCAGTATGCACTGAAAGTGCTTATTTCTCCTAAAACATTTCATGTTTCCTATAAAGGGATAACTCACCAAAAACCACACATTACTATAATTAACATTGTTCAACAATATGTGAATACAATCAAATTTCTGCATACTTAGTGTTTGTAAGTCCAGCACTTTTGTCAGATCACAACCTCAAACTCAACCTCAACAAAACAGAGGAGCTCTTCCAGAAGAATTCCTGTTCACCGATAGGTTTCTCCAACATTTGTAACAACTCTATATGCCCCCTTTTAAACTGGAACAATCCTTGGTGTGTCCATGGAGAAATATGTCACTCCCAGTTGCAGCTAGAATTTACTGCAAGACCATGCATCGGAGCAACAACAGGAATTGCCCCTTCCAAGCTTCAGGCAATGCCCCTTTGGTCACTCGGCCTTCCCATCCCTAAGGTAAGGCAATTCTTGCTCAGCCCAATCAAAACTATTCTCTGTCCTGATAGCCCACTTGTGCAATCAGCATCCTCTTGAGCTTAGGTCTTGCAAACCATTGCTATGGTAAGGTTCAAATTGGGTCATGATAAATATGAAGAAAATATTTAAAATCTGCTTGGAGATTAAATTAATTGTTGCTCAATATTTTTTGTTGCTATTTTAGAAATGAACCTTCTAGAACACAAATCTCAAAAATATAGTTTTTTCTCTAATGACACAAATTAGGATTTACTGGTCTTGCACTGTTGCTTGAAGTACCAGAATCAGTACAGCCACATCAAATAAAGAGGCCCTCGGTGTTTATGTTTTTATATTGGTTCACATTACATAGTATGTTCATGTAATGTATAATTAACTTTATTCATTGTTGTTAGTGCATTCATATTGAATTGGTTGACAATGTTTGATCAGCGGTGGTGTTGCACACACTCAGATGATAGGTCTAACTTCCATAAGTAAACTTTGTGGTATTTCTGGTGTGCCATTAGACATCAATCCAAAACAGAAAGGTCAAACAATACTGTCAATGGGCCATGGTGGGTAGAAACAATGCTCTTATTATGAGTTGCTGTGATGAAGAATGAAATTATTACTCTCACATAATAACCCATTTTCAATGTGTCCATATTAGAATAGTCCAACAGGTCTAAATATGGAAACCATGCAATGTAATCTGATATTTGAAATATAGAAGAAAATTTCCCAGTACATCAAAAGCAAAGCTGTCTATTTTTGACTAATAATTATTTTCAATAGAATAAAAATACCTTTGAGTTATTTGTACTTTAATTCAAATTACTGACTGATTGGAATGTATTGTCAAACTTATCAGGAAGGATCATGATCAGATGTTCTATAAAAAAAATTCACCATGTCTGGCCTGTTTGAAACAAAGTCTTCTTTGTTCTCATCACATCTATCAGGTACATGCACTGCATCTATCATATACAACTTTCCCTTCAATAAAATATGTTTACAATCCACGTTATTAATATTCGTTAGATCAACAAATTAGAGTGTAAACAGTCCTCTGGAAATTATATTTTAAAAGTGGTTTGCTCTAATGTCTGTGATAAATAGTCAGGTCAAGATGTTGACATTTTAATTATTCAAATGGGAAAACTCACCCAAAATGTGGAGACTTTTTCAAATGTGGTTTTAACAGCATTCGGGAAACCCAAATTAGCTGATGTACAGAATGCAGAGAGGTACCATGAAACAGTGGAAGTGGAAATACAAGGAAATACAGAAACAAGATGATACCAACATGTTAAGAAATGGTATAATGGTATAATAAACATTATGGTATTTATCATTTTCCAGATTATATCTCTGTTTAAACAATCCATTTCCCCATTTCAACATATCTGATTTGTACTTCAGGATTCCTTAACATTATTCCAAACATGGTGGACATTATGCCACTTAATAACTTAGTTAACATTCTGGTGAACGGTTTCCAGTAAAACACTCAAAAACACCTTCTTAAATGCCAGTCTGTAGTGGCAAAGTGTCAGTGTGGTCTGTAGACATATCTGAATCCCTAATCTGTCCTTGACTAAAAATATACTGAAACAGTTTTTCCCTCTGAGGTTTAGTACCTTGCCTGTGGTTTTCCTGTGCCAGCTTCATTCTACCTCCCCCAAAAAGGTGATATGCACAATTTATGATACATGTATTATAAATGGGTAATGTAAATAAGGGAGAAATGACACGTTTTCCATCCATAAAACCAACTAAAAATAACAGCTTGTTCAGCGTTAATAGTCTTTGTGTCGGATTTCTTGGGGGTCTTGGGGTTTTAAAAGGCCAGTTTCACATCAACACTTTGAAAGAGTACAACAGTTGAACAAGCCTGTAGTGGATGAAATCCACCGATCTGGTAGCCTTGTCTTACCATAGCATACACAAACCATAGTGTAATAGTAAATCTGGGATGCAGAAATTAGAAAGATTTGTTCAGTGCAAACAGTAATGGCAATGGTGAGCTATAATCATCAACCAGGTATAATGTCCAACATGCCATTATTTTGAATCCCCAAAGGGAGAGAATACCTGTGCCGTGGAAGCCTATATAGATGTTACTACAAAGAAATTCTGCCGATTTTCTCGTCACTCCAATTAATTGCTATTGCCCAATAGGATCTAGGTTATACCCACCTGGTTTCACAACATACCTAGTGGATACAACCAATTGTGGTCTCATGTTCTGTAGTCATAAACAATTTTCATTAAGTATTTGTATGACTAATTCAGTAGAGTAATTTCTTGCTCATCTTTATCATTATATATTTAGAAGGTAACTAACTGCACACATAAGTTTCCTGTACTGTCCTGATATGTTCTTATCTTGTTTCCCTAAAAAATGTGCGGTATGTGGCCATGACGGGAAGGCGGTAGAAAACAAAAGTGTCCGAAGTCCATGTGAATGAATGGTTATCCGTAGTTAAGTGCTCTTGCGGTTTATTTAATGAGTCTCACTGCTGTGTTGTCAGACAGTGGTGTGACTTGAGCAGACAGCAGGAATGCTGGGTTCTGTCGCAGTTATACTGCAGACTCAACGGAGAACGTATGTTTACTGTTCCTTTCATGTAAAATAAAGTTAAATATCACTTGGAAGAATTTCTTATAGGATGTTTTTGTATTGTCCATTATCACCAACAGTTTGGAATGTAAAATGGATGACGTTTACGATGAATGTTTCCTAAATACCCTGTTGTTTATTTGCTTTCTAGTTAATAAAAAAGAATTGTCACAATGTCTTGTATTTATACGTTGTTCTAATCAGACTCCGTTCAGAAGCATTACAATGATGTCATGGTTGTGAATGTTAAAAGTAACATGAGGCCTGTCACCCACATTGTATGCCCCTCATCCACCATGACCTTTAATGAATAACAAGGAACAAATACAGTACTGAGTTGATGGGTGGGGTAATAAGGAGCAGCAGCGGCAATGTACGTGTGTGTGGCATGTGTGTATAAGAATGTGGTTGTACTCCTATTGTCAAGGTGGAAGAGGGCAGCGTAAAGTGCAATCAAGATAGCAGATGACTATGCAAAAGCCAACTAGTCAAGTAAGCTAACAGCTACTGTATGAAGCCTAGAGTGCTATGTTTGCCAGGTAAGGTTAACTGGTAACATTTGGTAACCTTATCAGGCAGGGTTTTTTCAATTAATTATGGAGGGACCAAGAAACAACTATCAATAATGCCCAAGAAAATAAAAATATATATAGTGTGCTAATATATAATGTGCTAATGAAAATGTTGGTTGTCATCATATGTTTTTTATTCGATAATACTTTGTTTTGTTTTCCAGCATTTTAGAGATGAATCAAGTCTGTGTGATTTATATTTTTATTCAAAAGGTATTGTTCTTTGTAGAAATTAATAGAATTTACAAGCCGTTAAATTGCCGCTGCCTCTGTTAAACATGTGCTGTTGGAAAATGGGTTTGAATATCTTGTTGTCTCTTTTAAAGAATGTATTTAACTGGCAAAATAATGTTTCATTATAAATATATTGTAACGGTCCCAGCCTGCTGGAGCCGTCCCGTTTCATGTTTTCTGTATGTCTGTGATTTGTCATGTCCTTATTTGGTCTTTCCTGTCCTTGTTTCAGTTAATCAGTTTATTCCTTTCACCTGTGTTTTGCCCCCACCTGTTTATGGTCTCCTTGTTAGTCTGTGTATTTAGTTTGGCCCTTTTCTCCTTGTCCTGGTCGGTCATTATTTGCTGTCATGTTCCATGTTTGCTATTTTGATAGTTACATTTATTCCTAGTTTTCAGCTTGTTCTGTTTTTGTAGTGCA
>JACXGJ010002746.1:0-61767 GCA_016801105.1 Esox niger | reverse complement strand
GTTACATTGGATCCCAGTAAAATACTGCATTCATTTTAAGGTTCTGCTCCTCACCTTCAAGACCATTCACAACCTCGCTCCTCTGTACCTCACTGACTGCATTCATATCAACACACCCACCCATACTCTCAGGTCTTCTTCTATTCACCTCACTGAACCTCCTGCCCGTCTGACCAAAATGGGGTTCAGAGACTTGCCCTTTGCCTCTGAAATTCTCTTCCACCAGATATCCGTAACATCAGCTCGCTTTCCATTTTCAAAACCTGTCTGAAATCTCATCTTTTCACACTGGCATATCTTACACAAACACTATTCATCTGCTTATACAATGTTTATCATCACTATTTATCTGCTTTAAGCAATTTCTGTTTGTTTTTATTTTTATTATTGTGATTTCTGTCTGGTATGCTGACCTTGAGTGCTTAGGAGGTGCCTAAAAAAATATTATTGATCTGCAACACAGCCAGAAGGACTTTGGAAAGTGGCAGCAATTAGTCTTTGGAGCCTGGTACTTGGGAGGTGTGGCCAGGCCTCATGTCCTCCTCAGTTTGAAACAACAAAAATTAGAGTGCAGTCCTTAGGTTTACAAGGTTTTACATTGCAGCAGGAGAACTTACCCTACTCCCTCCGGCACATTAATATAGCAGCGTAAAACTTTGGGGCTGAGACAGGGTCCAGTGACACTGTGGCCCTATCCAGGAGGCCCCGAACAGGGCCCAACTGGCAGGAAGTCAGTCCACTCACATTGCCAAGAATCAACCAAAGGGACACAAACTGTGGAATCTGAGCATTAACAATTATAATATGAATGTATGTTTCATTGGAAGTGAATGTGCCTAGATAATGAGAATAACAGAAACATCTCTGTTTAGAGATTGAGTGAGATGGAATTGAGGTTGTGCAAGGAAGACCAGGTCCATAACTTCATGAACAAGACTACCTAATGCTGAAATAAACAAATGAATGACTCTCTCCCGTTATTCCAATCACTATACGAAACGGCTGATTTCTAACATAACCAACCGCAACCACCTTAAAAAGAGGGTAGAGTACTGCCTGCAGAGTTTACCCCATGTGCACAATGGGCGCAACAGAGAGACAACAACAAGCCAGTGACTCTGCCCTGTAATGGCATTGGAGAGAGGGCATCCCAGGGGTGATCAGGGCTCACCTGGCAAAACAGAAAGGGTGGACAGTATCAAGCCTTTCCGTTCACCTTCAAACCCCTGGGCCAGACTGTACTTAATTATATACCATGCTGAAGAGAGTCTTTAGTAGACACTTGAAAGTTTGCACCGAGTCTGCATTTCTAACCTTAATACTAGAACCGCCAACCCTTTCAAATGACCATTAACACCCAAGCCGAACACCGTTTTTCTATATTAGCATAGGAATTGTCCTATTAGCATTCACATTCTCCTTCGCAGCCTCACCTTCCAGCCAGAGCATAAGTTCATCTACTGGGTCTTTATCAAACTATATGCAGTTGAATAATTTTTGTTTGTTTTAAATGGTTGATAAATTAGAAAAAATTAAATAATGTTTTTGTATTGAAAGTCTCATACAAAAAAAATACAAATTATTATTATTTCTAAGAACACAGGCTATAGTATTTTGATTTGTTTATTATGCTACAAATGTGACTAAACTATGGAGAAAATTTCAACACCAATGCATGACTCTAGTGGTAACAAATATCGTTTTGTAAATAATTATTTAATAATTATCTAACATTTGTAAGATATTCATCTTCTGTAAAAAAAGCAGAGAAGATTCAAAGAGACGTCAGGATGTGTGTGCGTGTCACGAGCGCTGGTTAGGACCCAAGTGCGGACTGGGGGCGAGAGGGGCAGAGACAGGTAGCAAGGACGGGGGCGGTAGGTGAGGTGTCTCACGTACCGGCGAAGGCACAGACGAACGGCAGGCAGAGTAGTAGGGGACAGGCGGGAGGTCGGTAAACGTGCTGATGGCAGAGGTACAATCAGGGACTGGGCAGAATAGTCAGGGGCAGGCGATAAGTCAGAGTTACAGCGAGGAACAGAAGTACAAGTAGGGCTCGGGCAGGATGGTCGGAAACGGGCAAACGGTCGGTACACGGAATGACGGAACAGAGAACTGGAAACCGCGAGATATGGCATGTGAACATGAACCATTGATCTGACAGGGGAGAGATGGCAGGGAGCTGTATTTGAATGTTTGGTGATTAGGTGACTGGGGACAGGTGTCCCCATATCCTTGGTGTTTCATTTATTTAGCATAATACATGTGATGGTGAGGTGACGAACAGCTCAGTCATCTCCCGCTTTTCCGGGTCTTCCCAATGTTCATGAACTCAACCCGGTCTCCTTCATTTGTCTCCAATTGTCACTCAGACCAGGTCCCAATTAAGTCATTAGTATGTGTTTAAATGTTTCTCCTCTGCTCCCCTCATTTGTCGGTCATTGTTCCATGTTGCAGTGTGTCTTAATGTTAGCGGTGACTTTTGGTTTCGTTAGTTCGTTATTTCGTTTCATCTCAGTTATTTTCAAGTGCTCGGTGTTTGTTTAAATAAGAGACTTGCATCGACTGCCACCCTTTTCCCGCGCCTAGTTTGTCCTCTCCTCCACTACACCTGACCGCGACAGAATGATAGACCCAACAAAGGAACAAAGGCGCGGCAAAGATGGACGGTCACCCGCTGCACTCCTGGCCGGACAGTTACACAGAGGAGGAGGTGAATCCCTACCGTCACCCGCTGTACTCCTGGCTGGCTCAGCATCAACCCCGGAGGGGGAGGTGTGGGCGCCACCCGCCTGTAAGTCAACCCCAATAATTTTTTTGGGGGGTGCTCTATGGGCGAGTGGATTTCATCCTCCAGATGGCCAGCAGGGAGTAGGTTCCCAGACGCCGGAGACGTCAGGATGTGTGTGCGTGTCACGAGCGCTGGTTAGGACCCAAGTGCGGACTGGGGGCGAGAGGGGCAGAGACAGGTAGCAAGGACGGGGGCGGTAGGTGAGGTGTCTCACGTACGAAGGTACGAGGACTGGCCGGGTTCCACGACCCGCCGTACCAGTTCTCACCGGGGACCTGGGGAATACCATCTTCCCAGGTCCCCGAGGCATCAGCGGTGGGTGTTCGGGAGGAGCCGCAGCCACAGCCCCTCACGCTGCCCAGGGGCCACAGCCAGTGCCCCTCACGCTGCCCAGGGGCCACAGCCAGTGCCCCTCACGCTGCCCAGGGGCCACAGCCAGTGCCCCTCACGCTGCCCAGCGGCCGCCACCGCCGGCCCCTCACGCTGCCTTGTTTTCGCTGTTTTCATGATCATTGCAACTCCACGAGGTGAGATCTTGCATGAAGCCCCTTTTGCATGGAGCCCCAGACCCAAGGGAGATTGACAGTTCTTTTGTGTATCTTCCATTTGCGAATAATGCTTCTGTGGACAGGTGTCTTTTATACAGTTAACAAGCTGAGATTAGGAGCAATCCTTGTAAGAGCTTATTTCCCTCACTGAAGTGCAAATCAATGAAAACCATAGACTGCCTTTGTCAGTGGGCAAACGTACAAAATCAGCAGGGGCTCAAAAACTTTTTTCCTTCACTGTAAATATTCTTTCAGTTGTTTCCCATGTGAGTTTAGAATTCTGACAATGGAACAATGTAATATATGCCCGTTTGGGAAATTCATGGAAAAATTGCAGTTTTGTTTAAATTACAAACTTAAACGCCTATTCCCATAGGCATTTTGAGGTCCTAGCATTATACCAACATGGACCCAGAACTTGTTTTTACTTGACAGGGAATCATCAGCCTGTAGTCGTTCAAACTACTGTCTGCACTAAAATAAATCAATGAATTGCAATGAAAGATTGATTCCCACACTTGAGAAGTCTTATGGTGAACGTTGGGAAACAGATCTAATTTTAAAGCTCAAACGATTATTTGTAGATAAGGTGAAACATATTAGCTAAAACTTATTTAACTTCACTGCAGAATCAATAAATAGGGGGGGAGGGCTTTTTTATTCAAGTGCATTTTTCCAGTATGGAAACATCAGTAAACCCCCATTCCCTAAGAAACTGGCTATCTAATAATTAGTACAGGAAAGATACAACCTCTTCGAACATGCATTTAACCCTTCCACATACTTCCTTGCCTTTATCCAAATGAGAAAAAAAAGCAGCCCCATCACAAACCTGCACCTCCAGCACAGCTGAGCTTCACCAGGCATGTGCTGAAACCAACAACTGTGTATTATGTATGTATTATGACCAGTATGTGCACACCCAAATATTGAACATGCTGCAGGTAGCATAGCGACAGCCTATTCAGCCTTAAGATGCACGAGAACCAAACCTTTAAAATTAAATGAACATGATCAGTGTTAAGTGATGCAGTGGTGTAAGGTGTAGCATATGCAGCTGTGCCCAATTCACTCTTTGGTTGCAGCATATTGGCCCGGTCCAGAAGTAACGCAAATGTCAGTGCAAATTGGCTCGCAATCATATACTGAAGGTTAGTGGGAAGGGTGGTTGGATCGGGATGCAATGCCATGGCACACTCTAGAACACACCTTCAAGCAGGTCAAGCACCTGAAAATTAAATGTAGTCATTTGCCAGAGGAGCCCTTTCCTCTGGCTGAGATCGTAACAAACAGTATGATAGAAAGCAGAACAGATGGCAGAGATGCACTTCCGAGGAAGTATATTCCAAACCAGAGGAGGGTTTGCCATAGGTATGCATTCTACATACATTTGGAGTAAAACAAAACATTTGGGTAAAAGAAATATGCAAATGGTCTCACAGAATCTCAGTAAAGGCACCACACAGTCAAGAATTGCGGCTGCACATAAAACCTAAGCAAAAAAGATAAGTGAACAGCAGGGGGGACCGAAATATGTGTGTGCAGGCTGACCTTCAGAAACACAAAAACATTGCAACCGACACTAATACACAAACTGGCTGCACTTAGTATAACCCACGTTTTGGCCAGAAGAGCGGGAAAAAGGAACACCAAAGGCATGGCCCTTGGTGTCTCTGTCTCAATGCGATGACACAGACTGCAGTGAAGGAAAACAAGGCAAATCCTAGGCAATATACTTCTCTGGAAGGGATATCACAATTCAGTGGAGGGCTGAACATTTATTTTCCCCAGACACTGTAAAAAGCAAATCGCAGGCCAGAAAAAGGTCAGTTATTTGAAAATACAGCAGGTCCAATGTAATGCACATACTTTCCAATGGGTCAAATAGGCCTGCCGTATTGTAGCCATATTCACAGAATATAACCACTACTCTGATATAACAGTTAGAATTATATTTATATTTTGTAATTGTAAACAATATTCTGATATAATTTCTCACTTTGAAATGAAGGTATATGTTGGAAATGGTAAGTGGCTTACATTTTGATTTCATGTTGTTACCAGTATTTAAATTGGTAATTCCAAGGTGGGGGAGATCTATATTTTGGGAGTTGAGGGAACTAAAGTGTAGGGTAGCTATGCAATTATAAATAAAAAGTATATTAACAAGATATTCTATCATATTTCAGACTGAAATCATATCTCAATTATCCACCCAAATATACTGTGAGTTGTTTAAGTAGATAGCTTTACAGCTAGATAATAATAAAAATTGAAATATTGTTGTTCGTTTTGTTAACTTGTTAGATACTCTATATTACCTTTGGTAATAGTCAGTCAACTTCTTCATCTTATTGTTTTAAGATAATTTTTCCAACTTTTTCTAAAATCCACCCTCATCAAACCAACCCCATTTCACAGAAAGTTAGCTAACGTTAGCACAGCTACCTAGAACAGAGTATTATTTGCATCTTTAGTTAGCTAATTTTAGTTAAGACAGAGCATCTAATTGCTTAGAATGACTGCTCAAATATATAGCAATATACAGAAGATTTGCATTTAAGTATGCATTATCTAACTAAAACCTTATAACCATATAATTTGGTACTAAGACTTTCTAAGTGCTCAAAGTACTTCACAGTGTGAACACAGGGTAAAATCATGAATTGGTACAAATAAACAAGAAACCAGGCAAGCGTAGTTCAGCCGGCCCACAATAAAAAGTGTTGCCCTCTCGAGATTCAAACCCAGGTCACGTGGAAGGCTGTGTCATTAACCACTATACCAATGAGCTGTATATTTGACAGGTGTCAGTATAGACTTGTCTACCCTGAATAGATTATATTTTGCCACTGGCCAATTCCACAGCTAATTGGCCATTTGTGAATGATATTGATACTGTTAAACTGACTATCGTTTCTTACTAAGTTTACCTCCACCACAAATATCATCTATGAACAGTATGGCATGTGCCACTTCAGTTCTTAAAAATTGGCTTTACCAGTAACTACTAACTTACTGGAATAGTCATAAGAATTGAGCAGTTGCTAGTGAGTCTGCCAAAGCTATTTTATTTCATGGCATAAGAACATATACATTTTTTCATGGCATAACAACTTAAGTTTTTCTTTCATTTCTGAATGACATTGATACAATAACTGTCAATAAAGGTGACGATAACAAACCTAGGCCTTCTATATGAGAGGCAATGTCTTTAACCACTACCCCACGGCATTACACATTTCAACAGTCGCTAGACACCATTGAGCATTGTGTTAAACTGACTAAAGTTTCTTATGAAGTTTATTTCCACCATAGCGTCTATGAAGTTTTTGGCTTTTGCTACTGGCCATTTTAAAAGCTTATTAGCCATGAATAGGCTTACTAGTATCTACTACCTTCCTAGGAATAATGAAAAAGAATTGAGCAATTGCTAGCGAGACTGAAGATTAAATTTCCATGCCAGAAACAGTCAGAATATAACATTTTAGTACTGTATGTTGTAGCCAGCAAATGTGTTTGTCTATCCTGACCCAAAACGCATGCAAGGATGCTCACTTCACAAATCCAACAGAAACATTCTCAACATAACCGCTTATGCGGTCCGGCAAATTAAATGTACAACAAGTAGGTGGTTAAGAGCTAGGGGATAATGAGATGAAGGGGAGAGAAGGGAAACAGGTTAACTGCTGAAGGCAAGTTTGAAAAGGTGGGTTTTGAGGACCTATTTTAAGGATGGTACGGTGTTTGCCTGGCATGTAGTTGGGGAGGGTGTGCCAGAGTGGGGCTGCGGCAGCTGAAAAGGCCCTGTTGCCCGAAGTCCATAGCTTGGTCGTGGTGTTATTGAGAGTGGTTGGCTCTGCAGTCCTGAGCCATCCGGTAGGAGTGTGGCAGACAAGGAGGTTGAAGAGTAAGAAAGGGAAGGGTTATTGACTTTAAGGAGGAAGCCAGAGTCAAAAGAGAGAAGAATGTAATTGGTCATTTTCAGTATGGTGGATTCTGTGCTACAGTATGATTGGAACGTTTCATACATGCTATTGGAGTCGAGGTGGGATGAGATGAGCATTGACAACTCGTTCAAGGATTTGGCATAGAAAGGGGATGTTGGAGATGGACCGGTAAATAGGGGTTTGAGGGTCAAGTCTAGTTTTTTTGCATGGGGGTGACAGCAGTGAGCTTGAAGGTGGAGGGGGTGAGGCCAGTGGATAGGGAGTAAAGTAAATTACAAATTACATTGGTTATGAGAGGGGAGAGTGGGAAGGCAAGCATTCACTTGACAGGAGGGGATAGGGTCAAAATCACAGATTGAGGACTTGATACTGGTGATTTCACTGACAATTATTGGCTTGGAACTAGTGGGGGGTTGGGTTGAGGGCCAGGGAGGTGGTGGGAGAGGAAGCAGCCAGCTGAGTGTGTATTGTGTCTATATCGATTATGAAAAAATATAGAAATGAATTGCATTTGCTGGTGGTGAAGGAGTTAGAGGTGGTGTCCATGGGTTTAAGGAGTTTGTTGATGGTGGAGAAAAGTGTTTTGGGGTTGTTACAGCCAGGAATGTGAATACAAAGGGTGGCATGTCCTAAGCTGTTTAACACATCTAGATGTGAATATCAGAAAATTAAAGCTGAAATTCTGAACTCTTGTCTTCAGTATGTCTTCAGGGTGTCTTCAGTGACCAACAAAAACAAAGGAATTTGCCTTGCCGTGCCTAATACTTTTGGAGGGTAGTGCTACATGGCCTCCTACAAGTATGTTTGGCCAATAATCTTATAATTCTGTTTTCTGAGCATGGACAAGATTTAGATTTAGCTCCTGATGTGACCTTACACTGCTAGAAGACAATGAATAACAACAATATCATCTAAAAAAAGAAACTCGTTAATCTTTTAGACATTTACTTTTTGTAGATTGATATCTCCAGGGATTGCTGCGGTACCTCCACACCTCCAGTTAACGTTACTGAGATGTTACAATCTAATGATTACGCCCCCTTGAAAAAAATAAAAAATAAATGCGAGGCACTCTCAGAAGCCTGCGATGTGGCCACATGTCTCCAGCATATCGATGTGGGCGACTGGGCATATGACAGGGTTGGGGGGTGCTCAGACAAAGGAATAGATGGGTCCTCAGACAGTGGACAAGCAAGGTTTGCATCTAAAAGAGCACCCTATTTCCAATATAGTGCACTACTTTGTAGCAGAGCCCTAGGGGATTTGGTCAAATTAGGGGACTATATAGAGAATAGGGTGCCATTTGGAATGTGACCAAGAACACAAATTGATCTTTGTAATGAAAGAGACACAGAGTCGGTTGTGTTATGGATGGATAGGAGGTTGTGACGCCTGGTGTGCTATACTCAGATAAACATAAAGACAGCATGGCCATGCATGCTTAATAACGTCAGGTAGACTTGTATCACTGTGCCTTGCAGGCTTATGATCACAATAAGCCTCTGTTGTTTTACACTTGGGAAGGCACCCATGTCATTTTCTCTATATTTACTAAGACCTGCACTATCACAAACAACGGATAATGAACAACATCACAGAGCCAATCAATACAATCAAATTGCAATGGCCACATATTACTGGAAATCTCCAATAATCAGAATGCCATTGTAGTAGTTCAATTTATTAGAAAGGTCAGTATAGAAGACAGCCCATAGTATGTCACGTTACCATGGTTGTGATTGGAACAATTGGAGTGAATTGCCCACAATGTGTATCAGTCTCAATACTCATACATACACATGCATCACATTTAATATACAATATCTCAGACACCATTGTCTCAGTTCTGATTTGGATCCACAGTGCGTCTGGCCATAGATATCACTTGCAAAATTACACTGATCAGTCATGGTTAGTGGTGTATCATATGTGGGGGACAACATTTGCTCTTTCGTTGGTCTCATGTGTTGTGTATATTTGCCCTGACACCAGCCTTGCTAATTTATGCAGTGTTGTTAGGAATTATACAGGCTCTGCATGTGCTGGGAAAAGCTTGCTCTCATTTAATGCTGCTGGAGAGGAGCAGAACCCACCCACCCACTGCTCGCTGCTGTTGTGTTATCTGACAAGCGCAGTTGTAATCCCAACCCCCCCCTCCACAAACCAACCCCTCCTCCCTCCCTCATCTCAAGACTGCTTCACTAGCCATGTGTGACACAGGCTAGGAAAAACCCAGAGAGAGAACAAGAAAGGAGGGGTTGTTTGTTGTTGTTGTCTAATTTACATACTTGTTTGTTCTTGTCCTTTATGTAAGTGACCTCGACATCATGCAATATGCCTCTTCAGACACCATCCCTTATCCCAGATGAACCATTTAGTGAACCCCTAATGTATACAAAGAATGCTAATGTTTTCATTCCGTGCCACTCACACTGCACATGTAGGCCATAGGTATCCCAGTGTACATGTGCTTTTTTCTTTTACGTAACTAAGTTCTAGAATACTGCATGATAGCCATTAGGATTTTAGGTAGCGATTGTTGTAGAACTACATAAAAGCAGATGATACTAAACAGAAAGTTTACGAATCATGGTAATCAAAAAGGCACTATACTAAATTCATATTAGATTCTCTGTTGCCAGGTAATTAGGTGATACCTGGCTAATCAATGAAAGATTACAAATGTGGGTCTCCCATGTGAGAGGCTGTGCATTTAACTACGCCACAAAGCTATACAAATCCCAAATGTTGGTATAGTGTCTCAGAATAAGATAATTAACATCACGCCAAGTTTGAATCTTTTGCTAGGCACAATTCAGCATTGTGTTTAACTGACTAACGCTTCTAATTAAGTTTACTTCCACCACAAATAGCATCTATCAAGTGCCTCTGGCCGTTTTAACAGCATATTAGCTAGTAATTGTACTTCTAGCATCTACTAACTTGCTACTTGGAATAGTCATAAGAATTGAGCAATTGCGAGACTGAAGATGAAATTACATTGTCAAAGCTATTTCATTTCATGGCAACGACAATGCTAGTTTTTCTTTGTTTCTTGAATGCCATTGATACAATAAATATCAATATTGGTGACGATAATTGACTTTTTCGTCAAGTAAAAAGACAAGAAAATCATGGAAACCCCTCCACTTTTACTGCGCAAGTGTTAGTGATGTACATGCACTGATGTGTACTTTGAAAAACCAACCTAAATATTCGGAATATAACCGTAAACACTTTAATTTTAGGCTTACTAAAATTAAACATTCACCAAACGTGTCCATTTTTAATCCAGACTGAAAACACTTCTCTTTTCACGTGCCTTTGACTGAGCTCTTAAACTTAATCACACTGTGAGCCTTATAGCTTCCTATGTTTTTATAACAGCACTGTTTAGTTTTAAAGCTTTTATAGCTTCCTATGTTTTTGTATTCTATTTCTATTTTATTATTCTATGTTTTATTATTATGCTGTATTTTATACTTATATTCTTGATTTATTTTGTTATTAAATGTATATCTTGCTGTCTCTTACCAATTTTTGCTGTAAAGCAAATTATATTGCTTCTATGTATGAATTGAGCTATATAAATAAACTTGCTTGCTTACTATAACATAGCTACTGAAGTTTGTAGACAGCAACAATATGTTTATAATTTGTTTTGAATATGACAAGATTCTTCTTGCTTCTTCCAGTTCACATCTCTTACCACTACGTTATTTAACATGCGGTGGCTGGGAAGTCAGTCAGTCAGTAAGAGACATTTGCTCTTTTTTGCTTAAGCAGTCCTGCAAAAAATAGAAAGAAAAGCATCAAATAGGTATGTTTTTTAGCAAATAATCTTTATTATAGTCAGGAAGAAAACACATGATTCAGATTTTGCCTAGTGTTAGCTAGCATGTCATCAGTCATTTTGTTGACATGACAAATGACAGGCAATCAATTTCCCATGGCAGCATGAGGTATCCCTAAAGTATCAGACTTTAGGCTCTTTCTGCGGGGAGGTGAAAAGCCTTTCTTACATCCCCTTTCTATATTTCAGCGCAGCCTACGACATTCCTTGAAATGTTGATTGTGTTTTTCTCAGATAGCCCGCTTCTAAAGCAAATGGTAGCCTGTGTTTATAATTGTATTTTTAAATAAGCAAACATGGCATGAGTATTGAATTATTTTCATTAGAGCAGGGAAATTAATGCTTACTGCTTGCACTGAGAGTACCGCTAAATGAGTGGTAAGTGTGAGAAGACAGTTTACCTTCTCTACCATCCTCTGGTTTGTGCTTTTGGCAGCAAGACCAGAGTAGCCAACTTGCTCAGAATATTGTGACTTGCAGAAGCATCGACACACACCCACCAGTACAGTACATAAAGTATGTGACAGACTGATTCACAAAGAAACAGTGACCAGATACATTCTACACATAGGCTAGGTACATTTTATAAAACATCTACAAGTTCGATTTAATAAAAAATGAAATCACTGGATGTAATATGCTCGTAAGCCAGCATCATGACAATACAAAAACATTTCCAAACTAAACTGTAAAATAATGTGACACACAACAGATCAAGTGAAAACCTTTGCACAAATGAAGCAAATGCTAAGTATTTGCTCTTTGTTAGTGACCTGATTTTGGCCATAATGCGTTAGTGATGTGTTAATTTGCCTCCTGTAAGAAACAGTCCCACCCATGGCAAATTTGTCAATTTGTGATTGGTTGATCATGTCTTAAAAAAAATCTAGTTTGTGTAATGAAAATGACATCACTATTACGAATCTGAATATTTTCATTCAGGAAACGTGTGCATGATCAAATTTGATTATCGGATGATAATTTTACAGGCTGGTATTCAATATTACAGTGGGGAGAACAAGTATTTGATTTACTGCTGATTTTGCAGGTTTTCCTACTTACAAAGCAAGTAGAGGTCTGTAATAGATACACTTCAACTGTGAGATATGGAATCTAAAACAAAAATCCAGAAAATCACATTGTATGATTTTTTAATAATTAATTTGCATTTTATTGCATGACATAAGTATTTGATACATCAGAAAAGCAGAACTGAATATTTGGTACAGAAACCTTTGTTTGCAATTACTGATATTGTTTTTCACATGTTGATTTTTTTATTTTACTTGTCCGTACCTCTCAATCATGCTACAAATAAGGGGTCTGAAAGACAAAATAGAGAACATATGACAAAAACACTGCACTCTTAAATTTACTCTGTCGGCAATGAGCTGCCAAACAAAGCCTCCATGGCTTGTTTAGCGGCTATGTGTTTGACCTTTCTTTAAACTCTTCATATCCTGACATTATAATTATGCATTAGAGAGCAGAAGCCATTGTGCAAAAACCCAGCCTGCGTTGCCAAATGCGCCGCTTTTAGGCAAAGACGCACTTACTTCAATTAAGTTAACACCGATTCAACAAACATCTTAATCACTGCTGTAGTACAATTTAACACTAGAACCGCCAAGACTTAAACACGAATATTAACAGACAAAGCCACACAATGTTTGTCATCATTAGCATACGAATTGGCCATATTAGCATACACATTCTCTTCTGCAGAATCACCATTCAGCCAGTCAGTTCATCTACAGGGTCATCATCAAAACGATACAGATTAGACTAAATGATAATGAATTACAGAATTTATTTGTTCATTGGGCCCTACAAATGTACAAAATGAAAATTACACAGCCAATCTAAAGATGACATGAATTGTCTCTAGGTGACATGAATAAGTTATCGAATAACCAACAGGAGTTATTAGAAAAAGACGAGGTCCAATACAAATCTGCTATGTGAACGGCGTATCTTTGCAGGTCTCTCCTGGGGTTTCTAGAGCGGCTGTCGAGTTGATTTTAATGCTAATGCATAGCTGTTGTGGTAAAGAACATTGTTGGTATTTCGTTTTGTTAATAAGTATTTAGCCTAATAGATTTGTAGAAACTAGAGAAACATCAAAAAGAGATGATGTGTGTGTGATTTAGGTACTCTTTCCTACTATAAAAACAGTAATGTGTAGCCTAACATGTTTGCTGAATTGGCAATTGCTTATATATTTTGGATTTACATTTGATGAATTACCCTATACGGGAATGCTGAATCTCCTATTGAAAACGAAAAAGTGTGATCATTTGAATTGTCAAGTAGCCTATAATGTTTTCTATTTCAATAATAGCCTAATTGAATTGTTGAATGGTAATGGAAATCTTGAATTTCATTTTTGCATTCAAAATCAACCAAGGCTCTTGAAATCTCTGTAGATCTAGAACATAGAATTGTGTTGAGGCTTAGATCTGGGGAAGCAATAAAACATTGCTTCTGGGAACATTCAATCATATAGTATAGCATAGTGGACTACTTCATTCTTAAATGGAAGAAGTTAGGAACCACCAAGACTCTAACTTGTGCTACTTGTCTGGCCAAACAAATTATCTGGGAAAAAAGGGGATTGGTCAGGTTGGTGCCCAAGAATCAAATGGCCACTAGCAGAGCTCCAGAGTTTTTCTAAAGAGATGGAAGAATCGGCTAGAAGTAAAACCATCTCTGCAGCACTCCATCTCTCAGGCTTTTATGGAGAGTGGCTAGACGGAAGCCTGTGTAAAAGGCATAAGACATAACACCTGAGGTAGGCCTGAATACAACAAACTCCTTCAGGTGAAAACAAAGTGCTGCTCATTACCTTGCTAATACTATCACTATACGATGAAGCCTGTTAGTGGGAACATCAGGGTATGGGGATGGTTCTTAGGTGCAGAGACAGGGAGACCAGTCAGGAAAAATACAGAGGACCTTGAAAACCTGATCTTAAGCACACAGGACCTCAGACTGGTGTAAAAATGTATCTTTCAGAACGGCAAAAAATAAACATACAGCCAAGATACCGCTGGAATGGCATCAGGACTAGGGTCGGGAATCCTCAATTTTATCGATTCTGATTCCGATTCTGTTCATTGAATCCGGTTCATATCTCCAAAATAATTGAGAGAAGGAATACAACATATTTCACTAAGGCAAATTTGATATACTTTTAGTCTTTGCACATTTAGGTTATAATAAGTCAACTTTCAGGATTCAGGAAAGGTTACTTTTTTCCTTCATTTAATCAAAAACATTATTTCTTACAAGAAATGATCACTACTGTTATAAGCGGGCTTTCTAGCTTTAAAAACAAAAATTAAAAGCAAGCTGGGTTGATTACACTAATTTACCCACAGTTGGTACGTTGTATATAATAACAATTATGATATAAACTATAGCAGGTCTATATTCAAATATAACTACAATATTAGAAATAATATGGAATGAATTTTGAATCTTATTATAGAGAAAGTGATGTAATAGTGTTTATTACACAAAACTGTGTAATAAACACTATACACTCAGGTACCTGAGCGTGAGATGTTGCTACTTTTAGCTGTTATCTGGGATGTTATTGTTGCTGGAAGAAAGTGCTTCCTGCCTTGCACAAAATATTTTTACTCCAGATCTTAAAATGTTTATGAAGCTAAGTCAAACTTTCGAGCATTTGCTGTGGTCAGCCATGTTCCATGATGTAAACAGAAGTATTTTATCAGTTGTCACATGTTTGCTTTGTTGACATACTTCTTGAAATGACATGACATCAAGTCCACTGTCTGCTAGCAGGTGCTGGCAGATAAGTGTAACTTTTATCTACTGAACGACTGTCGGTGAAAAAACAAACAGGTAGGGCTCGGGCAGACTAGTCGGGAACGGCGATCGGTCGGTACACGGGTAAGCAGGACGGGAGTCTGGAAAGTGTGAGATGTGGCATGTAAACATGAACCATTGATCTGGCAGGGAAGAAGTGGCAGGGAATAGTACTTACAGGGCGTGGTGATGAGGAGACTGGGAACCAGTGTGTGAGTGGAGATTGAAGACAGGTGTGAGGACAGGTGTGAGCTGGGATGTCATGAGCGCGAGAGCCCGCCTCTACGCGCTCGCGGAGGCGGGGATGTGACGCTTTCATTTTTACATTCAATACATTGTCAACACATTCCTAAAGATGTCAATTACAAATTTCTTTGCTTAGTCTTTTTGGGGTATTGTGTCAACAGAAATTGTTGTTTGTGGTTGGGCAGTGATATATATTGGGCATGAAAAGTAACTGAATTAGGCTTGACACAATATATGAGAGTATTAACAATCTCTGTACGAAGGACACTAAGTTGGAAGCGTGATGCCCAATTGCTGATGGAAGTTTTCCAAGTGAATGTCATAGACTCTATGAATAGACCAATGGACCATAGGTTGGAACATACCATTGTGAAGAAGGCTGTCTTTAACAAGAGAATATAACTAATATACATGCATATCATCAGGTAGAGGACTGGTACTTCGTTATCTTGTGCTATATGAGGTACCGTATCACAAGCAGTTGGTATCCACTATTGAAGGGCCCCACACAACCTGATAAGGATGTGGAGCCAGGAACTCAAGAGGGGACACTACCAAGCCATGTAAAGTTAGGATATAGAATACATGTGATTGGAAGACTGGCTATGACCACTGACCACCTCCTATGTATATTGGCATACAATAATGTATTCACTTTGTATTCATTTGAGAGAAAAGGAAAGAACTATAGAAGGTTAATATCGTTGCCTCATGCTGAATAAAGATTGCTCTGACTTCTGGTTGCATTAATTTTGTTCATGGATCAAAAAGTGACAGAATCCAACAGCAGAGACCATGGAGGGCAGCGCCACAAGAGCTTACAATATGACCGCTGACAAGCAAGCAAGTTTATTTATCGAGCACAGTACATACATAGAAGCAATTCAATTTGCTTTACATTGAAAATAAAGATTTTAAAAAATGCAATATGATTAAAACAGTCAGATTGTTACATTTACACAGAGGATAATCCTCTGATAGCAACATAACTTGCATTACAATTGGAAAAAGATTGCAAAATAGACATTTTATTAAATTATAATAATTAAAATAGAATAAGATTATATCAAAATAATAAAAACGGGCTAAAAACATAGGAAGTGAACACCAACACATTTAAAACCACCCACATAATTTTTCTTAAATTTTTCCAATTATAAGGTATAATGAACCATTATCAGCAGCTGGCTAGAATACCATACGGCTGACACACAGTGCAACAAACACTTGGACAGTGTTTACCAGTTGTTGGAATGAACCGTGCATGAACAAACACATTTTTTTATCTTGGCACTAAGCTAGTGCCTAGCAGCTAAAATCCTGTAGGTGTTTGAATGAACAATCCTATTAGGATTTACTCTACATAACTTCCATGACAACCCAGCAATGTGAAGCAATGTGGTATGCCCATGCAGTCAAGACAATTCTTATTTCTGGAACTACAAGAAACGTTTCTCCATTATTTACTGATTCTTTTTTCAGTTTTGACTGAACTCAGGATCAAGTATATGTTGACTTTACAACCTCTTATACAGCCTAGACAACTTCTTTGGCTGTCAACTAAGTTTCAATCTTTTTAATATTTCATAATAAAGGAATATTTCTCCCAAATCTCCTCCAAATCCATAACAAAATAAACATGGGTCACACTTTTTGTGGCAACCCTAACCACATCTGTCAAATTGTCTTCTATAGTAATTATGGAGTCATCACATGCATAAACACTACTTAATGTATAGTCTAGCCCAAAATGGTTATCAACTTACAAAGTTGAAAGCCAGGATAATGTGGACTCTTGCGAACACGCAAGCACACATGCACTTCTCGCCCTCTGTGTATTTCTTTCCCTCTGTCCTTCCTCTGGTAGTCTATTCTCCAGGTTATATGGTAAAGGCATACTGACATGATGAAGGGCTTTGTAATGAGTCCACAACATTACTTGCAACAATGAACACAGAAGCCGATGACTAGAGAGTGCTACTGAGCTAATAAAAGGCAATGTTCACAGGTCAGAGCAAGGTAGTGTAGAATGCAGCTCAGGTAACCAATACATGGTCATCTTCCATATGATGAGATATGTATGAAATTGCAAAGTGCTAAAACAAGCAAAAACTGTTTTAAATTTTTCATTTATAAACAGGATATGCTTTATTTCTGTCAGTGTTGATGCTTTCCAAATTAAAATGTGCAGTCTCAACTTATGACATCTCACACTGTGGTAGAAACAAGTATTAATTCTACTTAGCATAAGCATTGAACAACCACATTACAATCATCCTGCTTTTTGTTAATCCAGGACTGTCAAGCTGTACAGCAGCTGGTCCGAAACTGGCCTTGGCAACCTGTGTTACATTTTCAAGGGGCATGTGGTGTTTAAATGCTTTCTGGCAGTTTTGGGATCCCTTAGGTTTAGACTTTAGAGCAGAAAAATAAAACAAAACCAAGCTGTCACTCTCAGCCAGATCCAAGCTGGAGCAGCCAAGGTCAAACCTCCGAGACAGACTAAATGCCATTCCATTTCCTACATAGCACACTACTTTTGACCAGAGCTCTGGGTGGTGAGTAGAGCACTTTATTTGGGAAAAGCGGGCAATGACTGTCTTTCCAACTGACAAGCACCTTTGAAAGTAACAAACTGATTACTTCTAACTGACTGCTCTTTAAGTTTGCATCCAAAATGGCAGCCATTACTTGAGCAAGATGATGGGAAGTTTATTCAGTGAAAAGTAGCCTTAGTCCAGGCAAGTTTACACTGGGCCTGGGGAAATTTAGTTCAAGAAATGTGGACAAATGCACAAATGACCAAAGCACTGCTGGGCAATCAGGTACCAAGTATTAACAATGAGTTGCTTCTCATGTTGCAGGCAGTACTGTAGCTATGTTTTGAGTTCATGTCAGTGAGTGAACCATATAGTGTGTATTGGGCATGCTGACAGAGTGAATTCCTTTTTGTTGGGTATGCGAATATATTTGAGGGGGATGTTGCAGATATTGGTAATACAACAGTTTTCTTGCCATTGTCATAGACAATTGAAGTCAATCTTGCCAAAACAATACAAAAAGTAGGTACAAATTGGTAACTTACAATAAAACCATGAGTACTTGCAGACTGATGTTCCGGTTTGACATCCCTTTCACACAATTTAATGCAATGGTTGGAATACCCATTGCAAACAAACGTATTACAAAAAAAAATAACTTTACCCTCCTGCAATTTTCATGTCATCCATCATTTGTAATCTACCAGTATATACAGTGGGGAAAACAAGTATTTGATACTCTGCTGGTTTTGCAGATTTTCCTACTTACAAAGCACGTAGAGGTCTGTAAGTTTTACCATAGGTACACTTCAACTGAGAGAGGCGGAATCTAAAACAAAAATCCAGAAAATCACATTGTATGATTTTTAAATAATTAATTTGCATTTTATTACATGACATAAGTATTTGATACATAAGAAAACCAGAACTTAATATTTGGTACAGAAATCTTAGTTTGCAATTACAGAGATCATACATGTCCTGTAGTTCTTTGCACACACTGCAGCAGGAATTTTGGCCCACTTCTCCATACAGACCTTCTCCAGATCCTTCAGGATTCGGGGCTGTCGCGGGGTAATACGGACTTTCAGCTGCCTCCAAATATTTTCTATTGGGTTCAGGTCTGGAGACTGGCTAGGCCACTCCAGGACCTTGAGATACATTTTAAGGAGCCACTCCTTAGTTGCCCTGGCTGTGTGTTTCGGATCGTTGTCATGCTGGATGACCCAGCCACGACCCATCTTCAATGCTCTTACTGAGGGAAGGAGGTTGTTAGCCAAGATCTCATGAAACATGGCCCCATCCATCCATCCCTCAATACGGTGCAGTCGTCCTGTCCCCTTTGCAGAAAAGCATCACCAAAGAATGATGTTTCCACCTCCATGCTTCATGGTTGCGATGGTGTTTTTGGGGTTGTACTTATCCTTCTTCCTCCAAACACGGCGAGTGGAGTTTAGACCAAAAAGCACTATTTTTGTCATCAGACCACATTACCTTCTCCCATTCCTCCTCTGGATCATTGGGAAACTTCAGATGGGCCTGGACATGCCCTGGCTTGAGTAGGGGGACCTTGCGTGCTCTGCAGGATTTTAATCCATGACGGCTTAGTGTGTTACTAATGGTTTTCTTTGAGACTGTGGTCCCAGCTCTTCAGGTCATTGACCAGGTCCTGCAGTATAGGTCTGGGCTGATCCCTCACCTTCCTCATGATCATTGATGCCCCACGAGGTGAGATCTTGCAAGGAGCCCCAGACCGAGGGAGATTGACCGTCATCTTGAACTTCTTCCATTTTCTAATAACTGCGTTAAAAGTTGCCTTCTCACCAAGCTGTGTGCATATTGTCCTGTAGCCCATCCCAGCCTTGTGCAGGTCTACAATTTTATCCCTGATGTCCTTACACAGCTCTCTGGTCTGGGCCATTGTGGAGAAGTTGGATACTGTATGATTGAGTGTATGGATAGGTGTCTTTTATACAGGAAACAAGTTCAAACAGTTGCAGTTAATACAGGTAATGAGTGGAGAACAGGAGGGCTTCTTAAAGAAAACTAACAGGTCTGTGAGAGACGGAATTCTCACTGGTTGGTAGGTGATCAAATACTTATGTCATGCAATAAAATGCAAATTAATTATTTAAAAATCTGTGATTTTCTGGATTTTTGTTTTAGATTCCGTCTCTCACAGTAGAAGTGTACCTATGGTAAAATTGACAGACCTCTACACGCGTTGTAAGTAGACCTACAAAGTAACCTACAAAATCAGCAGTGTATCAAATACTTGTTCTCCCCACTGTACATCACAGTAAAGAAAACTTAGTATTCACTACATTTTATTTAAATTGTTACCCATTTCATTCGTTGATATTCACCAATGGACAGTCAAAGTTTATTTGCCTGAGAGACAAAGGAAAATAGTTAGGTCTGGAAATACTTTTGGTATTTTGGCTGTTCACCAAAATATATTCAAGATACAGTTAAATAATGAATATGGCCTAAAGTGCAATTTCTGAGCTTTAGTATGAGGGGATTCACAGAGAAGAATTGGAGGAAGGTTTTAGGATTTACTGCTCTTTAAAATGATCAGCCATAACATTATGACCACAGACAGGTGAAGTGAATAACACTGATAAACTCATCATGGAACCTGTCAGTGGGTGGGATTTAAGGACATTCTGTCATCAAAGTAGATGTGTTAGAAGAATGAAAAATGGGCAAGCGTAAGTGTTACGAACCCTGTGGCTCTAGCAGTCTATGCAGAGACCTGTAACATAAAATTATTGCAAATTGTAATAGTAAAAAGGAACAGGGAGAACAAAAGAAACAACCAATGCTACCATCAAACAAAACATTTGTTTTAAACACATGGTAAATGGATTGGGGAAAAGGGATGAGCTGGACCCAAGGAATGAAACAATATGTAAAACTACATAGCGAACTGCTAACCTATACAAAACTGCAGTGGGTGGTCCACTCAGTTTTCCTACGGGTCGTGTATCCCCAATGGCGATTTGCTAAAAAAACAAAAAAAAACATGTTAAACAGGGACTAAACAGCAAACAATTGACTAGATAACACCAAACAAATCACCACAGCAATTACATACATGACTCACATGAAACAGGACAAAGTGAGATGTACGCGCTAAAACTATGAGGTATATGAATGAACAAAGTGTCTGTCTATCAAAAGGGTATGTATCAAGAGTTTGTGTCTTTATCAACTCATGTGGAATTAAGCAAAAAAATTGTATCGATGGTGAACCACTGACTGGGTTTTTAGACCACAGGATGTGTGATGTGATTGGGTAATGGACAAAAGGAACAGGTGGTGCAATCAGGAATGTCCACTCATTGGTCCACTTCATCAGTCAGATGATGCCCTGATGACTGCCAGGTGGGACACACCAACAACAACAACAATCAGGAACATAAAAGACACCTGGAGAAAAAGGAGGGGAAAAACACAAATACACATACATGGTACCTGCATGTGTAAAACTCCAACCCTTAAAAGAGCAAACCTATGGTTTGCAACTCAAGTGTCAGAAAAAATACAGAACAAATTTCACAAAACAAAGGCATCCAAACAAGATGGAGAAGAAATCATACATCACTAAACACGAGACAAAGCATCTGCCAGCCCATCATCAGAATTTTTTTGTGGCAGATCTCCAAATTATAATTTTGCACAATAAGTGCCCAACACATAAAGCATTCGTTCTGGTTGTACATACAGTGGAGAAAAACTAAGGGGTTATGGTCCGTATACACTGGCGGCATGGCACTGGAACCAACATAGACTTTGAAGTACTGCAGAGGTAACAATAAAGCAAGAGCTTCTTATTTAATGGTTGTGCAGTTAGTCTGACACTTCTTAAATGTCTGCGAAAAATAACAGGCAGGATGGTTTACTCCACTTTGGTCCGCCTGCAGCAGAACAGCAACAGCATCTTTGTCACTAGCATCTACCTCAAGTTTTTGACAAGAATTTTAACACTTCAAAGTACTTTGATCAGTTTGTACCACTTTAGGTAACCCAAATGTTGAGACATTTTTTATCAAGGCTCACAACCGGAGTAGTAATCCTTCGAAGAGGAATGCCCTCTGGGAATCTGGTGGCTACACACTTAACCGTCAATAGAAACTGAATACCAAATTGTTTTTGGTAATGGTCCTATACAAATAAACCACCACATGTTTGAATGGTTCACCTAGGACAGGTATGGGACAAAGAGGAGCGTAATAACCAAAGAGGAATAACCTGGTTCGGTATTTTCTGTTACCTGACAGGTGTGGCATGTCTGACAGAACTGCGCCACATCATGTTTTAAACCAGGCCAAAACAAAGGTCGCAAAACCCGATAATAAGTCTTGTTGACTCCCAAATGACCAGACCAACGTTTATCATGACCAACGATAAAACAGTTTGTTGAAAGGCTGAAGCAACCACTACTTGGTTAATAGCATTTCAAACTCCACCAGCGTTACCTTGGATTTCCATTTGTGCATGAGGAGATTACTATCAATGAAGTATGCCATGTTTTTCTTCTCAAACTCCTCCAATGAAACAACACTAGAAAAACATAATGTCACCCTTTTGGTTGGCAATCAGTTGCTCACCAGTGACTGGTAACTGTACTGCATCAGCATCAAGTTTCACATTCTTCCTGTTCTTGGGCTGTTTTTCAGACCCCACCAGTTTACCAGAGGTAGCACACAAGCTATTCTCTTTGTCTAACTCTCTAGACAGAATAGTGTTCAAAATATCTTCCACGTCACCCATTCGTCGTGCCTGAGCACGTGTAACAGCACAAGCTGGGAACACGTGGATAACTCTGTTCCTGCTCCTCCAAGGGACTGGTCACCTTAATCCAATATCTCAAATAAGGGTATCACCTCTCCACTTGCAATATCGTTGCCATTATAAACGTCACACTGGCAACATAGGATGTACTCCAACTCTGAGCAATAGACTGCTTAGCTCAGAATGCATGTTCACCAAGTGGACGATTCACTATTTCAATTCCCTGGACTATCAAACTGGATCCACAGTATGCAATGTCAGGGAAGGGCAACACATCAGATAGGATGAATGACTGCGCCGCACCAGTATCTCTAACAATTATAACCAGAGGCTGAGACGCATTGTAATCTGATAGGGAAACAAAACCCTAAAAAATAAAAGGTTCATAACAGAGATCCGGGAATAGGACATACTCGCCACAACTACCATGAGGCACCTGTTTTGTTTTTGACCAAACAACTGTACGAACAACCCCGTTGGTGGCTTGGCATGTACAGAAATCCCTTGTTTGCGTTTAGCAGCCCTGCTTTCTGTATGAGCCGAGAATACACTCGTGTGTCAACACAAACTCGTGTGTCAACACAAACTCGTCTGCCAAGACAGACGCTTCCGGCAGTGAGGACACATTTGTTTAGGTAAACAACAATGCGGTCGGGTAAGCAAGTTATAAACTCCAACAAGATTAACTCCCGAAGACAGTTAAAATTAGTTACCTTACTAGCAGTGAGCCATTTGTCAAACAGATTTCCTGTGTCTCTAGTGAACTCCACATAAGTCTAAGTAGAATACCTAAATCTCTGTCTGCAGGAACAAGCTCGTAGACGCAGCGAACAGTAGCTTGGCCACGTCATAATTCAAACTGTTCTGCCTGTTCTGGTGTGTGTTTTTATTGCGTGTAATATCAGGAGCACTCAAATGATGAGACCGTGGCTTGCTTGTGATAATTTCCAGCCCTAGCAAAAACATCCTTAATGTTCTGAGGCCTACTTATCAAGTCATTTGTTTCTAAGGATTTCCCCACCATCTCAGGATTTTAGTTTCCTGGTGTCTATTCAGTTTGCATGGTTTCATGCTTTCGTTAGCCAGTTTTTCCCCGCAAGTGACACACTCAACTCAGATCTTGTCCATTGCTAAAATGAAACCTAAATCAATATAATTGTCCTGGTAAGGTCTCATTTCATTTTCGACAGACGAAGAGTTGCATTCTCCCTGGCGTTTAGCCATCTTTTGCTTTTTGACTAAGTTTGTTCTTTGTTTAGCTAGTTTTTTTTTATTCATGTAGGCTACATGTTACGCTAGTTTGGAAACTAGCAATGTTCAAATGGCAGTTGTGTTTACATATAATGTGTCAGAGAAAACAATTGCAATTGTGGGTTCATGTTTAATAATGTGCCTCAGTTTGTATGTATTACAGGGTCAAACCATTTATATGCCTCAAGAATAGCCTCTCCAAAGCCATTTGGGGGTAGAGTCACAGGCTTATTTTTGTCTCTCTGTTGCGCACTTGTGCAACTGGTGTGAACTCTGCTGGCAACACTCGGCCCTCCTTTCAAGGTGGTTGTGGTTGGTTGGTGGCCCTTTGGTTGATGCTTTGCAATGTGGGTGGATTTACTCCCTGCCTGTTGGGCCCTCTCCAGGGCCTCCCCTCGGATTGGGCCAGTGTCAATGGACCCCCTTTGTCATTGACACTGTGGAATTCTGTCACATTTTTATGCTAAAAAATATAAAACAATAGGCATATGCAAAACTACATACAAAACTAAATCCTAGCAAGAAAAACGCCTAGTTTTTAGCTAACCCCTTTCAAATGAATTTGCTGTGGACGTTTATGTATCATAAATGGCTGTATGTTAGAATTTAACATGTCGGTTGTAGTTTTTTTATATTGTTGATTCCATACCCAATGTGATCAGACAATCCATTTATATTCAAAAGTGCTATCTTTCTGTTTTGATTCAAGCAGTCATCTAGGGTGCTATACTTTGCTGGACATAGACAATCAGGCAGGCATTTAGCTGATCAATGTATTTTGGCCAACTATGTTTCTAAGTTTCATAATGTGATTGTACATCCAAAATGCACTGTTTAGGCCTGTTGTGCATTAAACTAAAGTATAATGTGCAACATGCAAAAACGGTCTCATCTCTATTCTGCCAAATCCCTTAAATTTAAACCTACTATCTGGTCCATTGTTTTTGGTGCACACATGTTGTCTCTGAGGTTTTAGCTCAAAGCTAAACATTTAAATTCAAGTGATTTCAACAAAGCTTATCAGACAATGGTTGACACTAAACCTATATGCTTTATTTAACCATTCAAGTAGCTTTTAGAAGAGTCAATAGACCTGTATATCTAACTAAATCATATGAAAAAATTGTAGAATGAAGTGTTAAATGGCTGGATTAAGACACGACAACAAGTGAAATACCAATTTTCCTCTCCCAGGTCCATTCTACCTTTCTTTGCAAAGAAAACACAATCACAGCATTTTCCATAATGATAAAAATAAACTGAAGTCCACCAATGATATTCAAGATAATGGGCCAGCTAGAGAAAATCTCAGCTTCACTACTCCCACCCAGATGACACCATTAGATGAAGCTGTGGACAGAAGCTGTGTTGAGTGGCTATAAGAAATGATTTGCTACTGCCCGCTTGGATTGACCAAATTCCGTTTGGTCTGTGTACAGTTAACACATCTTTGCTATCGTGACAGATTACTGAATTTGAAGTGTTTTGGAGTTGTTTTCCGCTTGCAATGCAGCTTTGCTGTAGTGGGATGAACAGTTTTCATTCATGAATTTGGATAATGCAAAGAATGCCAATTACAGCCTGGGACTGAATAATGGTTGGTTGGAAAAATGCATTCTAGATTTTTTTTAAAAAGTAAATATTTTGAAATATACTATTTTTGGACAACCTATACATTTAACATTTCAGGTGACATCTTGAAGAATCACAGATTTTTTTTCAATCTAGTTTATGAAGATGACTCTTGTAAAGATGCGATTAGGGCATGTGGGCTACTGTCCCTCTAAACATTGTACACGCTATCCCAAACATAGTGTAAAAATATGCAATTAACGTATTTAAAATATGAACATGAAGACGCTGGAGCATAGCCAAGTACTGCTGAAGGAAATTGAGGGAGGGGGATAAATGATGTGGCGTCAAGAAAAAGATAGAGATTAAAAACAATGAGGCTGTAATATATACAGCTGTGATGTGTTTTTGTTGCAAGAAGAATTAAAATCACAATGAAAATAGACAAAAATAATATTGACTATAATGAATTGATGAGTGTAAGAAGAAAAATATGTTCTGGGACATTGTCTTTTTTTAAAAACCACAACCTCAACATCACCACTGACGGTTTCCTAGTCCCTTTTTCTACTTAAGTGAAAAGCTTCAGTGTCACTCTGAAAATTCATTTGAATCACACATAAAAGCATTTGCCCAAACATAATTTTTTCACCTCTGCAACATTCTCAGGTTTAGACCATTTCTGTCATTTGCCAGCACTGAAAAATTCATACATTCCCTTCTGACTTCTCGACTCGATTACAGCAACTCACCAACCCCAAAAAACTCACTAACAGACTGTACTTCCTTTTCTCTTAACAAATACCATTAACTGTAAATAATACATTCAATCAAACACTGTAACCAATTAAGTTACAACATTCTCACCGCTTATGAACTACCTTCTTCATCTAAATCTCTTAACAGTTCAATAACTGAATAGGTCTCTTCAACAAAGTTCTTATGGTAGTGCAAACTGCACTGGACCTGACAAGGCCATCTCGGCCTGGGAACAGTTCCTCAATTCTTCCTAGTTTCCAAATTTGTCTGGGAGTGTTGTCATCTCCGATGATTACAATGTCATCCACTTTGAGTGCAGTGTGCCGTGGAGTATCACAGCGATGTGCTGACCTCAAATCCAACAAGTAGTCCTTGCACCAGCGGTTCCAGAAGCTGTTCATGAGTCTCTGCCTGTGTTTCCATCTATTTGTGATCTGCTCCTTGTTAACAGTTGTATGTTGTTGGTCAGTCAGTCGGAAATGGCTTTGGTGACCGTTTACCCACCAGGAAGTGGGCTTGGGTCAGGGGCTGTGGCTCGTCCACTTCATTGTGCACAAATGTTAGAGGCCTAGTGTTAAAAATGGACTTAACTTCTGTCAGAAACGTGTACAAGATCGTGCAAGATCTTCCAAGAGTTTTCTTCCAGCAGATTTTTACTGATCTGACAAGTCTCTCCCAAAATCCGCCCCACCAAGCTGCTTGTTCAGTAATAAACTTCCAGTTGATGCCCTTTCCTGAGAAGTATTTCAACAGTTTTGATCTTTGATTACCCTCCATAGTTCCTTCAAATCTTGATCAGCTCTCTTGAACGTTTTTGCATTCTCGAAATATATCACTTTGCATAGTCCTCTTCTTGAGATGGATCTTTTCAAAGCCAACCAGAATGTCTGAAGCTTGTTCCAAATGCATTGCTCTGGTCACAGAGCAGGTGAACATTGCAGGTGAACAGTCCAATGTATGCCTTTTTGGTCAAACCCTCTGCCTTCACATAGAGTGGTCCTGCAAAACTTGAGAAGGCTCCAAACACCAACTTGGTCATTCTCAGCACATGCATCTCTTCATCCCTTTCTCCATTTGGTGAGTCTGTGAGCCACAGGAACCTCACAGTGTCTCTGTCCTTCTCCGTTAAAGATATCTACAAGAAAGCTTTTTTTATGTCTGCTATAAAGGCAATTTCATGTTGTCTGAATTTAGTCAGGATGCTGAGAAGATCTGATTCAGATGCGGTCCTGTGAACAGTAATTGAGGGATGGACAGCCATCCTCATGGGATGAGGCATCAAACAGCACTCTCAGCTTTGTCATCACCTTGTCCTCTCTGAGAACTGCATGGTGAAGTAAGTAGTATTTTACAGTGTCTATATTTGCATCGTCTGTTGGCATATCCTCTGCGATGTTCTGGTGTAAGTAGTCCTCCACTACCTTGTTGTACCTACCAATGTCACATCCCCTTTAAGTCTTCTCTTCAGACCTTCAAATGTTTTGGCGTTTCGGTAGTTGTCTCAGAGTTCTGCTCTTTCTGGTTTCCATGGCAGTTCCACCATTTATCGTCCACCTTTGAAAAAAGTTGTTCTTTGGAACATCTGTAACGCCTCTTCTTCTGGGTTCACTCATTTTCCCAAAATGCATTCAGTTGCTTGAAGACCAGTGTCTTGATCAAGTGAGAGGAACTAGCACATTGTTTCTGTAACACTTGACGTGGACAACCGTTTGTGCCACAGACACAAAACCAACTGTGTTTACACATTTAAGCTATCCCCACTGCATATTATGAAAACTTTATTTTATTTTACCCATGTGAATTAGCATAGTTAGCATTAATTAACTATTAGGCTGTATCTTTTTGAGCTACAGGCAGGAAACAAACTTTGTTTAATCAGTATACATACTCTCACTTCAAATTAGAAAACATTAATCGATTTTATGTTTGCTAATTAGCGTTAGTTAACTATTACGTTGTATCGTTTGAACCATTCAAGCAACAGACACAAAACTAAGTTGCTTTCACCAGTTTAGGCTATCCCTACCTTAAATTAGGAAGAGTTTATCATATTCTTTACATATTCTTATTAGAGTTTATTAACTACTAGGCTGTATCGTTTAAATAGTTTGAGATTCAGACACAAAACCAACTGTGGCTCACACGTTTAGGGTTTCACCATTTCATATGATGAAACGTTTATTGATTTTATATATGCTAGTTAGCATAATTAGCTGGATTTAACAATTAGGCTGTATATTTTTAACCATTCAAGCTATGAACACAACACCTGTCATTGCTTAAACTTTTATGAACTAACTGTCATGTATGCTAATTTATGCTAATTACCCTTACAGTATCTCTTGAACCTTAAAAAAATGAATATTCCAAACATTGATAGGTAAACACTATGTTCAACAATAAATACTTTTTTAAAACAGCCCGCAAACAAACTACATTTTCTTCCGGAAATGTACTGTTTTAGTTTCATATTTACTTTTTATATAGCTTTTTTGCTTAACTACTTACATCCACTAACTTCACCATCTGGGGGTTAGTCTGCAGTTGCCCTGTTTATTCTCGCTGTTGTTTATTTTTTGCCCTCTTAGTTTTTGCATTGACTTCTTTACTCAAATTTGCTCCTTACGCTACTCCCTGTAAATTTTTTAATGACTTCTCTATGGCCTGTACTAGATTTTTATTCCAGTTGTTTTTATTTAGTTTCATCCATAGATTTGTTTGTCTTTTTCCTACAGTTTTTACTGTGTTCTGTTTCCTGTTCTTTTTTATTATTTCATTGTTTAATAAATATCTTCTTCCGTCCTTACTCATTGTCCTTTGCATCTCCCCATATAGTGTATTCCAGAAGAATATGTTGAACAATGAGATCTACGTTGTCAATAACAAAATGCTTCACAAAAACATCTTAGACAGTGGACTGTTGAGTCAGAGGTCTATATGAAATTTTTTTTGTCTGCTTGCAAGATTGCTATCTACTTGTATTTGTTAGCACTAAATGACTCTAGACAGCCATTTAACACATAGCTAGCTTTCTAATTTATAACAGCTGCAATAGGACATTTGGAAAACCATCTAACAAAAAATGTAATGTAGTAATGGTTGCTATTTAGCCCGCTAACTAGCCTATTTTGTCTTGCAATACACCACAGTTTACCAGAACAAATTAAGAAGAGTGATTAACTTACAGATTGATTGTTTGGGCCCATCTGGGGGTGAAGAATAAAGCTTTCTGGATAAGAAAAATCCAATCCAGGAGCATCATGTTGTGAGTGCTACAGAGATTCACATGGATTTGTCCCATGAGAAAAACAGCAACAGCACCACCATTTTGCTGTTGCCTCAAACACAATACCACTTTTGCTATAAGACTAAAATGTAATGGGAACCATCTAATTAAATAAAGGATTAAAAAGCAGTAGAACTTGGGAAACTTAGTTCTGTAACACACAAAAAATCATTGTACTTTAACTTAAATCAAAGAAAATTAAGATTGTTATATTTTAAAAATGTTAAACTATTGTATTTATCAGGCATGGATGAACAATGTACTAAACCACCCAGCAGTTGGGGTTCAACAGCAATCATTGCAGTGTGCTACATTTACCAATCACTGAAAAGAAAAAAATCATTGAATGTCAGTTTTTCTGATGATCCCAACTTTTTTGAAAGGCGTTGCTGGCATCCAGTTCAAAATGGGCATCTACGTGTTTCCAAAAAAATATCCGTGGTTCAACATTTGATATGTTGTCTTTGTACTACTATCAGTTAAATACTGGGATAAAATTATTTGCAAATCAACAAAATTATTTTGTAACATGCAAATATAAACAGCATTCTGTTCATATTTGCATGTTACACAGCATCTCAAATTGGAAACAGGGTTGTACTAAATATTAGTCTATTTTGGCATTGTTGTCATAATACAGTGTTATTTGTTTAGCCCCATTTAAAATCATTAGCTCTACTTAAACATCTAGTCATAAATATGGCTGAGGCATCAGTGGACATGCCAGTGATGCAACCAATTAACAGAGGTGGACTTCCTGTACAATACTCAGAATGTTTTCTGACATTTTAAACAGAAATCTTGATTTAGATTTTTTCTGAACCTTTTAGTTAAATAAAATTAACATGTCATAAAAAAAGTGTATTTTCTATGAATATGTTTGGTTTCTTGGTGGGGAGGCAATTTTACTCCACCTCAGAATATTGTGCTTTTAATTTAATATATTTCAAGATGTTCTTTCAGTGTTTGCATTTCATGGAAGAGCCTGGCTGTCTTGGTTTTCTTGCCATTATACCCCTTTTGAACTCACAACTTCTGAAACGTTCATGTAATAACTACAAGTACTGAGTCGTACATTTCCATTGGAACATTTTACGTGTATTATATGAGTCTTTTGTATGCTACCTAGACATGTATGGAAATCTCATGAGCCAAGTCAGCGCTGGGAATGAGGACACTGCAGTGTATGCTTTAATGTGCGGTATGGGTTTGTGTGCGCATTCATTTGTTTGCTGAAAACTGCCCAGGCAATGAGACAAATATTGACAGAAAGGGAAAAAGTCTGTTTGTTCGGTACAAAATGAGTGTGGAGGGGTTCTGTCTGGTTAGACGACGGGCTATTGAGCTCTGATAAGCTGATGATAAACAGCCTCAGCAAACTAACAGCCTGAGACAACTATGCAAGGGGATAAATGATACAACAGAAACAGTCTGGTCAAAGTATTTGTTGTGTTATGTCTGAAATCTCAAGTGTATTTAAATTTATATGTGGTTGTCTCTATTCTTTAGTGAAGGATATAATGTGTGATTAATTGTGCTTTTTTTACATGTAAAGGCTCAACTAATGGTGAGCCCCATGAATAATGGGCAGAAGTGCAATTATGTAGCTGGACCCAAGGATTTTGAACTAGATTCCTGTTAATCCATTGTCTTTTTTTCCAGTTATTCATGTGTCCATTGTCTTTTAGTATTCTTTTTCCTGTTTGAGTCACAGTTTTGTAGCAAACATTTAAAGCAGAAAAGAAGCCACCCACCAATCCTTTAGCTCTCTCCCTTTCCTCCTCTCCTGTTTTCCTCAATATCTACTCAACTATTTGATTGTCAAGGACGCCGTGCTTTTATGCTTTTTTGGAAACAATGTGTAAAACTCCAACTGGCTTAGTTATGGAAATTTTGGATAATGACGGAAACTGCACATCGTTGTTCGTAATACTCCTCAGATTTTATTAATGTTACACTAAAGTGTTATCTTTAATAGACCATTAGACAACTGTATTTGGCTCTGTCCCCTTGATATACCCTTAATTTGTTTGAATCCCTGTACCCCGGCATACGTTTTAGCACCAGTAGTATGATTCCTTCGAAGTCAAAACTCTAATTTCCATTGTTTACTAGCCCCAAGTCCTTCAGGGAGGCTTTCATTCCAGCAAAAATAACTATCATAATTTAATTA
Organism: Esox niger; assembly: GCA_016801105.1. Lineage (NCBI taxonomy): Eukaryota > Metazoa > Chordata > Actinopteri > Esociformes > Esocidae > Esox > Esox niger. Next base: position 30,164 of record JACXGJ010002746.1, on the reverse strand, counting down.
AAGCTAGCAGGTCATGTCACTTCTGGAGGACAATTTTTCTTTTGAAGTTTATTTTGAATCAGTAAGTTGTTAAAAGCACGCCCTGAATCATAAGCTTCCCCATGGGTAGCTTTTGTTAATCTTGAAAAGGAACTGTCATTTTAGTTTTAGCAGAAGACAATTCCTTAATACACATTGTCAGTGTTTCCTTCAATCATTTGGAATTAACTATTTGATGCCTTCAATCCTAAACTATTTGATGTTTGGTCTCAACCAGCCACATATCAAAAACCTTAGTAATCATATCCAGCCCATTAAGGGTTTCACTCCCCTCATCAACAAAAGTCTCTGATCTTACCTTCCATCTTTAAACTTAATGAGTCCTCTTTGGAACATGAATAAGAAGTAAATCATGTCAAATGTAAACATGACTACCCTGATGAACAAGATCCTTGGGCTCTATCGTTTTATGTTCCATCCACTTGGCCATTTTAAGACCCTTCGCTTATTAACATAATTATGACCATTGACCCATTCAGGAGTCTGGCATCTCTAAGTTGACCATCCAATGTTGAGTCACTGATCATCCAGTTGAATCATCACTTTCCTCCCGTTGTTTATGTTAACTACACATTCAGTAATTGTCCTAGTTTGCATTCCTTTTTGTCCCTCAGTGCAGCAAGTACCCTTGCCAAAATGTGTCCATTTAAATAGTGGTCTCTGCCCCCCAAAAATGATGATTTAAAAGAGACATGTTACAAACAATGATAATAATGATAAATAATGATATTTGCCAATTGTCATAATTCTATCAAATTTAGCCGTAATCCACTGCTGTATGTGCTCATCACAGTCTCAGACAACTGGCCCCATGTATTTACCACCATAGCAATATTTAACCATTTCTGCCAAACAACATGGACATACTCAAATGTCCACGCAGCTGACGTGAGGAAAAGTTAAATACTCCAACTGCCAAATTTTCTTGGCATTTTGTTGTTATTATTGTGGCATTTCTTTAATCTTTGATTACATTTACCTGCTTCTAAGTAGGGTGGAACATCAGAATCAGAAATAATTGTATTGCCAAGTAAGTTTCACAACCAACTAGGAATCAGTAGACATGTTGGGTCTACTGTACATGTTAAATCACACACCTGCAGGCCTACAAACAGCTCTGACAGAGTAATATTCATTAGAGTCAACATTTAAAATTACAGCTAGTCACTCTCCCCATTTCAGAATGTATTCGTCCATTTGGTCATTTAGAACCCAGTTTGTAAAAGCCAGTGTAGGCGCGCAATTGACTGTCTTTGTCCATTGTACACACACATGCAGTACTTAATATGATGGATGACAAAGCATGTAATTTAGAAAGCCCTGCTGAATGTTTTGCTCACAAAATAACCATGTTCCTAAGAAGCCTACCATGTAATCCAACCATAAGAGTCACAGGACCGCCAAACCCCTTCCCTGATTCCCAAAGAACAGTTCAAGTGTTAAAGTGTCTCTGCCTTTCACTTCTCCCACTTGCAACTTGAACTTCACTTGTCATACATGATCATCTAAATGGACATCACAATAGGCTTCATACCAACTTTTGGGGGGTTTGAGTGAAGTTGACTTGTCATTTTCACTTGGACAATAAGAATTCAACCTCTTGTTCTCTTTCACTCACATTTTTTAACCCTCTGTCTTCTCAGTCTTTACCGCTCCCTTTCCCCCATGCTCTTTCCTCTACTTCTACTCTCTCTCTCTTCATCCGCACTCATGCTAACCCTCCCCCACTCTCTATTCCTGCCTGGTTGGAGGGCTGCAGGGCGGATTTCTCTGAGGATATGCGGTTAGTTCCCCATCTCCCCAGGCTAAAGGGCTGCTCTCTCCAGCCCCAAGGGTCACAGAGTGCCGAGCTTGTCGCTGGAATTATGCAGATCTTAATTCTCTCCCCTGCTCACACCTGGGGTTGACAGGGCATGAAATAGGGCATGCATTCACGGCAAACGTTTCCGCTGTGCAGGCATAGAGAATCAGAATGTGGGGAAGAGAATTTAAGAGAGATCGTGAAAAAGGGGAGAAAAATGGACTGAATCTCAGACTGAATACTTGGCCCCTAAGCCCTTTAACCAGAGTTCACTTGCTGAACTGTTTTGGCCAATATTAGAACTAAAACAATACACAAGTCAACATCTAAAATGCAATTTCCCAATCTTTAAAAATCCGTATGGGAGGATTCTCCCATGACGTCTTGTTACTTCTGATTGACTCTTGGTGTTCTGATAGACTCAGACCTCTGTGATGACCCACAACACCTCACATTTAACAGTCATATCAAATCGGTCACCAAAACAGCATTCTACCATCTGAAACATATATCCAGAATCAAAAGCCTGGTGTACCAAAAAGATCCATGCTTTTATCTCTAGTATAGACTACTGTAATGGCCTCTTAATTGCACTCCCCAAAAAGACTGTAAAACCGCTGCAGCTCATTCAGAATGCAGCTGCTAGAATGTTAACCAGGACCAAGAGGACAGAGAACATCACTCCGGTTCTTAAATCTTTGCTTTGGCTTCCAGTCATTTACAGAATAGACTTTAAAGTGGTGCTTCTAGTTTATAAATCTCTGAATGGTTTAGGACCCAAATACTTTTCTGATATGTTTGAAGACTATAAACCGAGCAGGGCTCTTAGATCCATGAACTCAGATCAGCTAGTAGAGCCCAGATTCCAGACTAAACATGATGAAGCTGCACTTAGCTGTTATGCTGTACACAACTGGAATAAACTACTAGGAGATCTTAGATGTTCAACAAACATGTCCATTTTTAAATCCAGGCTAAAAACACTTGTCTTTTCACGTGCCTATTACTGAGCTCTTAAACTTAACCACACTGTTAGCCTTATAGCTTCCTGTGTTTTTATAACAGCACTGTTTAGTCTTACACATTTTATAGCTTCCTATGTTTTTATATTCTGTTTCTATTTTATTACTATGCTGTATTTTATATTTCACTTTTTGATTTATTTTGTTATTAAATGTATATCTTGCTATCTTTTACCAATTGTAATGCAAGTTCTGGTGCTATCAGAGGAATAACCTTGGTGTAAATGTAACAATCTGCTGATGACGGATCTGAAAGTTTTGATTCTATTGCATTATTTCTATTTTCACTGAAAAGCACATTGAATTGCTTCTATGTATGCATTGTGATATATAAATGAACTTGCTTGATTTTACTCACCATCACTACATTTGAACCAGACACACTAACACTGGTTTGCAGCCTTTTGGGTGTAATTGCTTGCGTACATGACATACCCTGAATATTTGTCTCTAATAACTACAGAGAAATGTTACATTTCTAAAATTTCCCTAAAATTCAAATAATTTTCACAAATTTGTTTACAATCCTGTTAGTGAACATTTATTCTTGGCCAAAATAATCCATGAGGTACACAACCATTTCACATTTTGGCATCACTTGGAAATGTCCCAGTTTGTAAAAGAAAAGCACATTTCTTCCCCATTAAAAGAACATCAAATTGATCAGAAATGTAGCGCAGACAATTTTAATGCTGTAAATCACTACTGTATCTGAAAACTGATGATTTTCAATGTAATATCTACAAAGGCATACAGGGGCCTTTTATCAGTCACCACCACTCCTGTGTACCAACAGCATGTTGTCTTTGATAATCAACATGTGTCATTTTGAAATGCTAATTGATCATTGGAAAACCCTCTTGTGATTTTGTAAGCACTGCTGAAAACCGTTGAGCTGATTTAAAGAAGCAATAAAACTGTATTTCTTCAGAATGGTCCAGTATCTTGAGCATCAGTGTTTGTGGGTTAGTTTACAGGTTCAAATTGTCCAGAAACAAAGACATTTCTTCTGAAACTCATAAGTCTATCCTTGTATTGAGAAATGAAGGCTATTCCATGCAAGAAATTGCAAAGAAAATGAAGATCTCGTACAACGGTGTACTAATCCCTTCACAGAACAGAACCTGGTTCAAACCAGAATAGACAGAACGGAAGTTAACTTGAGATACTTAAATGTTGAGGATGGTGTTTTGCGGCTTGTGTTTCTATTTAATGAACCGGTCAGTGAGGTCCTGTGAGGCATTCATTTATCAAACTACACAATCAAATGTATTTATATATCTCTTGCACGGTTGTGCACCATGGCCTCCCACTCCTCCTGTTATGGTTAAAGGCAGTTTGCACTGTTCTGGGAATCGTTGTATGAAATCTTCAGTATCTGGGCAATTTCTCGTATGGAATAGCCTTCATTTCTCAGAACAAGAACAGACTGACAAGTTTAAAAGGAAACGTCTTTGTTTCTGGCCATGTGGAACCTATAATTGAACCCACAAATGCAGATGCTTAATATACTGAACTAGGCAAAAGGCCAGATGTACTACTCTTGAATAAGCACAACAGTTTTCATCAGTGTCTGTAAGCAACTCATTGCAACAAGGTACTCTGGATATTCAACATTCCAAATCCCAGGAGCATTAATGTCAGCTACCTGACATGTGAGAGATGTTGTTCAACAATTGTAAGAAACACAACCTTTCTTGACACACATATAACTAATTCTGTGGTTATAAGGCTGAGTTCAGATTGAGATTATGATGTCACTTTGAGATGAACTGAAAGTAAGTCAATACGAAAAATATGTCATTATCTAAAATTTGTGTTGCACCGAACTGCACTGTAGTTTTGAAACTCCAGTGTAGTAAATGCTGTCAACTGTGATATTACGGACACATTATTTTGTACTTGGCGCAGTTATAATGCAATCTTAATGCTGTAGTGATTTCATTTTCTTAGATTAGTTTATTGCAGACTGCATTCATCTAGCCTATGCTACCTGACTTGTCACAGCACAGAGAAATTTGACTGTTTTGTTAATGTGCATACGGAGTAGGTCAAATGACTCGTGACCTCACATACACCGATCAGCCATAACATTATGACCACTGACACACAGTGCATTACAGTTTGTTGTTGTATGGGGCTGCGTAGTCGTAGACCAGTCAAGGTGCCCATGTGTCCACTGCCGAAAGCGCCTAAAATTGGCATGTGAGCATCACAACAAGACCACAGAGCAATGAAAGAAGGTGGCCTGATCTGATGAATCACATTTCCTTTTACATAACGTGGATGGATGGATGCAGTATGGGAGGAAGGCAAGCCGGCAGACGCAGTGTAATGCTTTGGGCAATGTTCTGCTGGGACACCTTGGGTCCTGCCATTCATGTGGAGGTTACTTTGACACATACCACCTACCTAAGCATTGTTCCAGACCTTTGCACCCTTTCATGGCAACTGTATTCCCTGATGACTTTGGCCTCTATTAGCAGGACAATGCGTCCTGCCACAATGCAAAAATGGTTCAGGAATGGTTTGAGGAACACAACAACGAGATCAAGGTGTTGACTTAGCCTCTAAATTCCCCAGAGCTCAATACAATTGAGCATATATGGGATGTGCTGGAGAAGCAGGTCCGATCCATGGAGGCCCCACCTCGCAAACGATAGGACATAAAGGATCTGCTGCAAACGTCTGGATCTGAGCTGTGGAACTTGGGACTTGCTTGAGACTTGCTCAATATTACTTGGGGCTTGACTCAAGACTTGCATAGGACTTGCAAACATTTGACTTTTCCCATGTCTGGAAAATAATGTGTCTTTCCTGTTTGTCAACCCAGATGACAGCAACATGCCACTCGGTTCCTGTGGTATTTAAGTGTCACAATTTACCCAATTTCATTTAGCAATTTCAGAAATCTCAGAATCGGTTTTCTGAAGTCATGTGTAATAAAAAGGGTTTGGTAGGTTCAGGTGACTGTTATAAATGAATAATGGTTTCAATATACAAATATTGATTTGTTGTGTACATGGATCTACAGGTAGTTTACCTTATTACAGATAATTTTATTTTATATATAATTGTTATCTTTCATTTTTTAGGTTTTGTTGAGATAGGCGGGTATACTATTTTCAATGCATTGACTAATTGAAGGGTAAATACCTCAAATCTGTTACCTCCACATAAAGAGGTTACAGTAGTACGGTCGATATTTCATTGTTTGCCTGTTATTGCTTACTATTGTTGAGGAATATGTGTGCCCTCATTACTGATATAGTCGATATCGTTATGAAAATTTTTTTACGCCTATTATCTAGATAACATCTATTCGTTTAATTCTGTGGTGCTCAATATTCTATATTCAATTTTTTTTGCCTATGCTCAAATATACGAAAGTCGGTTTGCTTATTTTGGTAATGGCTAGTTTAATTATCTCAATAGCGGCAATAGTTATATCCCGTTCTTTTTCCACCTTGCATCAAAGTTGAACGCGAAGACATAGATAATCTCCAAACCAGATAATATGAAAAGTACAAAAAGAAAGCTTCAAATGCTAGCCGTTACAAAAAGATAATTTTAAGGCAAAGTAGCTTCATCGTTCTTACCTGATAAAGCCTCCTTGAAAAAAGTAAAAAGATAAGCCATATAGAATCCTTATGACCTGTGGGAGCATTCTCTGGGTCTCAGTCTTTCAGTCCCTCCTTTCGGAATAACTTGCAGAAAATAACCTGGACAACTACCAAACCCACTGCGCGGTTTTTGAGACTAAGCAAGAGGAAGGCATCCTATCTGCGAATATTGAGTGATCCAATAGCTTGGTTTTGGGAGATGCAAGTGATACAAGAGCTTGGTTTCGGGAAAAGTAACTTCTCTCTCTCCCATTAAGTCCAGAGGGCTGTATACATTCCAAATCCCGAATTGTCTATTTTTTTACTTGTTAAGACAATACTGGAGTTAATAGACAGTGTGCCAGTGGGGCGCATGTGGGTTTGTTGGTATGTTTTATGGCAGAAGTCTTTGGCTTTCTCCTTCCTTCTTGCTCTTTTTTCATGACCAGCTGCTCACTCCAAAAAATGAAACGGGAAAGTTAAAGCGACAGTAACCCCTTTTTGGATGCCTGCCAAATAAATGGACAGCTGCTGCAATTAGATGTGAAGAGGCAAATGTGGAGTCAGACGTTTAATGCGAGGCTTGCACCGTTTGGTCATTTGAAAGGGTACTTTTTCTAACCTATTTCCATGAAAATATCAAGAGTTAGGAGATTTGCTGGACAAAATAAAAGATACTCTAGAGACAGAGCAGTGCCGGCTCTTGCCTTTTGGGGGCCTAAAGAAAAAAATTATTTGGGTCCCCCTCTTCCGTATTGGTTAGGTGCTCCCTAGCGGTTTGAGGCCCCCTAGCGGTCAGTGTCCTAAGCTACAACTTATACCACTTATGCCTACAATCCGCCCTGCAGAGGAGACATGATAAGATAAGATGGGTTGCGAATTAAAGACTGAGTGATCTGGATAGGCGCCGGAGATTTTATAAGTTTGCAGTGAACATGACAAAACGAAGGGATTCCTGGAGGGTAAAATCTATTTCCCAGTTACTCTGGCATTACTTTTTAAATACATTTATAAATTTTATTAATTTCAAAATTGCACAAATAATTTGATTAAAAGATCTAGGTCAAGGCCATCAATTTCCAAAAGCATATGCATGTTCAATATGTTCACACAGTTTTTCTGTTACTTACAGTAACATTCCTGTATTTCAGTGTAATTGTTATACCACAATGTAATATGTTGCTTTGAATTTTTTATATGTATATTTTTTATAAGGCCTAAGCTATCAGGGCATGGATTTAATAGTGTTTTGGTTTATTATGTACATTTGTTGTTAACATTTTATGTCATTTTTAGTCTACAGTTATTTTGTTAATTGAGGGTAATTCTAACATAAAAGAGTGATGCTAAGGCATAATTGTCCACTATGCAAAACAAAAAACATTATCAATGAAGTTTAACAGGACATACATCTACACACCTGCATGTTAACTTATAAAAACTACCACAAACGTTTTTAAAAAATGCTTATCTCTAAAAGAAACAGTGCAGATGGAAAGTAACAATTACAATGAATTATATTACAGATTATATTACTTCTTGTCTTTATGTGTTGAATAGAGGAATACTACTCTAAATTAGATACATAGTCTGTACAAAGTGTATTTTTATTATTAAACTATAGTAAGTGGGTGTTGCTCAACTTTAGTACACGAAGTTGATCAACACCCACTTATAGAATCAAATCACTTTTTAAGGAACACCTAAGAGCTAAAAGAGTTTAATTATTTTCTTGATACATACAGAAATGCATACTTATGAACATAATTGATGGTGATGTATTCTAAATGGGATATAAAGATGTCGTTTTCCTACAGCAAAACTGAGTGTCTGCTAAAATGTTAAACGTATATTGTCTTTTTAGGAACAGTTTTGGGGTAATTGTGTCACAATGAGTCCAAAATCACCTCTTCTTTTCAGAAGAGGAGGAACATAAAACAAAGTGATAACGGAATACATTAAAATGTGCTTGCACACTGCAATATAAAAGGGAAGAGGGCAACCAGAAAAGTCACTCATGAGGCATTCCTATCCAACTGCTTCTGTTCAACTCTTTCATTTTTGCTGGGAACAAGCCACATGCACCTGACACTAAAAAAGATAAAGGCGTCTTAATATATTCACTGTGTGTGAAAACAATCTGCCTGTTCTTCCTGCACTGAAGCCACCTTATTAGATTCATTAGATTTCAAAACAATGGATAATGGATTATTATTATGAAGCAACAAATTACAATATTTGTGCTCTTGTTCTCCTCAGGAGTTCTTTATCTTTCTATTTTCCTAATTCGCTATTACTTTGCCCAGATCTCACTTGCTTTTTCCCCAACTCTTTTTCTTAATAGAGAACTATTTCTGAAATAAATGAAAAGCTTGTCTTATTTTATCATTCTTATTATTGGGATTTTTTCTGACTGAGAAAGTGCTTCACCCTGGGGTGCTTTGAGTCAGCAGACAGAGTAGAAACCAGAAAAGTAGTGGAGTAGGAATTGTCAAATTGTGAGTGTAAAATTAGATTTTACTGCACGAGTTGGTATATTTTCCACTCTGCTAGATTCCATGATAGCTGAGGTAGTGACTTCCTTTTGTTTTCATTCCAACCTTTCCTGACTTGCAATGTAGCCACCAGGGTTGATGGGAAGAAGAAATGGATGAGGGATGTTGCTGGCTTATAAAATATGTGGAGAAGTTTTGAGAATGGAATGGAGTGAGAAGAGGAAATTATGTAAACCTTATTTTGGAGAAATTATAGCAAATTAAGGAAAAGCAGAAATGATAAGATGATGTTGCTAGGGTGAATATGCTCCATTTGGACCGCCGTCCACAATCCCTTGTGGAAGGCGTCACTGTCCGGAACGACAGGGCATACTCAGAGTCCGTGCTGTTGTCCTCCCTAAAGCACTCGCCCCCATCCTGACGCTTGGGTTTCTCAGATTCTCTAATCTTTTGATTTGACGAGGTCAGTTATCGTCAGCTATACAGTAGTTATTGTGTAGCTGACGATAGCCCCGAATGTATTGTGATCCTAGCGACGCTTCTGCTGGGCTTGCCCATTCGAGGGCAAGCCCAGTGAGAATGTCAGCTCGGTCTTGGGAAGGAGAAGCAGACTGCGGAGTCGTTATGTTTCTATTCATTTACTTGACGTGCTGAACTATGCTCATAAAGGCGAGACAGTAACACACAAAGACAAAGGGAGCAGAGGGAACATATATACTGGGGGAAATGACTGTGGATGATGATCAGGTGCACTAAACGAGACAACGGGTGTGATGAGTTGATGAGATGGGTAATGGTGTCAGAAGGCCGGTGACATGGAGCGCTGAAGCCTGCCTCCTGCAGGGGGAGGACGGGCAGCAGATGGCGTAGTTGTCAGAAGAGAGAAGGGAGATTATTGCAATTACCTTCTCATAGAAACTACTCACATTGTAGAAGGGAACCATGACAACCCCCAGGATTGCTGTCATACTTTTCTGGCAAGGCTCTCCCAAGTTCCCTCTCCTGGACATGAGTAGACACCACATGGTCTACAGGGGGAGGCACCACTGCTCCAGCAGGCTCAACAGAGCTCTACCCACCTGACCATGCTGCCAGGTGTGACATCATCATTCCGAAAGCAGTTACTAACCCGATGATCTGTCCCTCCATGGCACAGTCTATCCTGTAGCTCCAGTGCTCATCCAGGGAGACCGAACTCTCCATCATGCCCAGCGTTGCTCATCCCGGATGTGCGGAAAGAAGGGAAAAAGAAATAAAACAAACCAAACGGAAAAAATCCAAAAGAACATAAAGGAAAAGTGTCTCAGGGTGAACAGATTATTCTGTAATGGTGCAAATGTAACGAGTGCGCAAAAGAGCGGCTAAAAGGAAAAGAAAAAAAACAAATGATAGCAATCAGTAGTCTTTATCTGTATTTTTTTAACCAGAAAAGGAACCAGGCAGGCATAGTTCAGCTGGCCCGCAATTCAAATTGAAAAATATTGTCGCCATCACTGGATTCGACCTCAAATCTCTCACATGAGAAGCACTGTCTTTAACCACTACGCCATGGACCTATATGTTTCACCAGTTGCTGGAAACAATTAAGCAACCAATGTCCCGCCAGACGCATCTACTTCCACCACGAACGGCAAAGACGGGTCTGGATGGGCCAACACAGGCGCGGAGGAAAACAGAGCCTTCAGTGAGGTGAAGGCTCTGTCCGCCTCAGGCGTCCAATGAATTCTGGACGGACCCACATTTAGGAGAGGTGATCGGAGCTGCAACCTTGCCGAAACCGCGAATGAACCTCCGGTAAAAATTGGCGAAACCAAGGAAGCGCTGTACTGACTTTACCGTGGTTGGGGTCGGCCAATTACGCAGAGCGTAAATGCGGTCCACCTCCATCCCTACCCCAGACACGGAAATGTGGTGTCCCAGAAAGGAAATGGATTGCTGAAAGAAAAGACACTTCTCAGGTGGACAGGTGTCTTTTATACAGGTAATGAGTTCAAACAGTTGCAGTTAATACAGCTAATGAGTGGAGAACAGGAGGGCTTCTTAAAGAAAAGCTAATAGGTCTGTGAGATCTGGAATTCTTACTGGTTGGTAGGTGATCAAATACTTATGTCATGCAATAAAATGCAAGTTGAAGTGTACCTATGGTAAATTACAGACCTCTACTTGCTTTGTAAGTAGGAAAACCTGCAAAATCAGGAGTGTATCAAATACTTGTTCTCCCCACTGTATGTACAAGTGAGTGACATAAATAGTTGTGGCAATTCTCAATGCCATTCTGAATTTGCAATAGAGGCAAATTGAAGTAGAGTAGCATGTGCAACTGAAATGCAGGGATAGCAGCAATGAGATTCCCGAGGTAGGCGTGTATGTAACAATTGAAAATGCTAATATAGTGGAATTTCTAAATGTGCAGTGTGCAATGGTTAAGGTGCAAATCTAGGGTGCAAGTTGGCATATGCAAATTAAATACAGGAATAGCAGCAATGACACGTAAACTAAAAATTCTTATCAGACTTGTGCAGTTGTGCAGAGGGTGGTCATGGTTAGAGATGGGAGTTAAGCAGGGTTACAGCAGATGGAAATAAAAGTATCTGAGCTGGCTGGTGCAAGAACAGAGAGACCTGTACCACCTGCCTGATGGGAGGGCAAACGGTTTGTGGCATGGGTGTGAAGGGTCCCTGGTGATGCTGCCTACGCAGACACCGCTTTTGCTGGAGGTCTACAGTGACTGGGTGCTGGGTATCCGAGATGTGCTGGACAAAGTACATTTTACAGGTGTAAAATGGTAGGGAGTTTAAACACACATTTTTGCACATCATGAGGTAGGGAGTTTAAACCCACATTTTTGCACATCATGAACAGCCATGTAACAATTCCACCCTAACAGGATCACTCCAGTCTCTGTTTTAGTTTTAGTTTTGTTCGTCTCCTTGCTTGTGAGTGTCACAGTTCCTGTCCTTGTTAGTTAATTAGTCCATTTCGTTCACCTGTTTTTGCTTTCACCTGTTCTGTGTTGTCTCTTTAGTCCTTGTATTTAGTTAAGATTTGTCTACCTGGCTTGTCTTTAGTTTGACGTATTGGTCATACTTACCTTTGAATAAAATACCCTTTCATTTGGATCTCTGTTATACCTGTCCCTAATTCTCTATCACTATACAGACATTACTGAAAAACCTACACCTAAAATGGAAGTAGCAGGATGTACGGAGGTGCAGCAAGATTGCCTATGTGAGATGGATTACGAGGCGATGGAAAACTTGTGGGAATATGGCGGTGAGTCCTTTTGTTTGGCTTTCGTGTGCCCAATGGAGATGTTTTTTGTGGGAAAGAATTGGTCTCATCTAAGATCATATGCCATTGACTTGCTGATGGACTAGGTCTGGAAATAGACTTTGGAAATAGACTTTGGAAAGGGTACCTCAAAAGAGGTGGACTATTGGATATTTAACAACACACACTGTGCCGTAATTTGTTTATGTGGGGTATATTGTGTCACTTATATTGGGTCGGGGCTTCCAGATTGATTTGACAGGTAGCCGAGATATCGATGCAGAGTTTACCCCGAATCTGTCAACTACACCTGGATATGTTGGCATGGGAATGGAAGTTGGATGACGGTCGGATTGGTGGATACATTTTCAACCCAGAGATACCGGAGCTGGCATTTTATTAATAACCCAAAGGCCAAGAGTTTAATGCAGGTGTGACTGATCAAATGGTTTTATTTGGGGCCAAAACAGGGCACCCTGTCACGCCCCTGCCTCAGCGATCACGTGGAGGCAGGCCTGCGCGTTCCTGAACAGTTCGCACACCTGCTTCCCATCTCATTACGCACCTGTTCCTTCTCCGCAATTACGCACCTGTTCGCTTCATCACCACCTGTATATCCTTGGCCCTCTGCCATTCTTTCCCTGCCTGATTATGGTCGTTACTCACATGCGCTTCACAGCAACTTTCAAATCTACAGTTTGTTTGGATCACCCGTGTACCGACTCGTTGCCTGTCCCCAACTACTCTGCCTGCTCCCCGCCTGTACTTTTGCTGTCAGCCCGTGTTTCGACCTACCGCCTGTCCCTGACTACTCTGCCTGTTTCCTACCTGTGCTTCTGCCATCCACCCGTGCACCGACCTACCGCCTGTTCCTGACTATTCTGCCTGTTAACGATCAGTGCCTCCGCCGCCTGTCTGAGTCTCCCTACCCTGCTCGACTCCGACCCTTCCGTCCTCCACTCCACCTCTGCCTTGCCAATCCGCGCCTGGGTCCCCACCCCTGTCCGTGACACACCCATAATACGGTAGATGTACTGTTTAAATTTGTCAAAGGATTGAAACAGTATGACTGGAACTATTTCCAGAAAATGTCGGCAGGTTAGAGTGTGACTCCAACTAGAGACGTAAGACCGTGAAGTCCTGCCTGAAGCTAACACAGTCCTCAACACAGCATAAAAACGGACATACCTCCTGTGACTATCAAGCAGTCAGAAGAATGGAAGTAACATGTCTCAAGAATACAACCAACAGAAGATTGAACTCCACAATGTCGAGGCCTGGCTGTGTGACGCCATGGCTGACAATGCTGTAGACTTCTACGTCACCCCAGACCCCAACAGTCGATTCCACAGGCATACACAACAAGAAGCTATGATTGGCTTGACTGGTTTGGTGATCAGCTAGGACATCTAAATCTGTCATAAGAGTTCTCACAAAATGGATAAACAGCAGAAAAGACATTCTTGTCTCGATCCGCCTGATAATTTTTTTGAGACCCATTTATGCTGACATTGCGTAGACAGTTTTAACACCGCTACTGAAACGTGTTGGTCAAGGCTTTGAATGCATCAGGGTTTCACGCACCGCTGACCAATGTTCTGCATGAGCTCAAGTTGGAGCCGAACATCACACAGAGACTGAGTGAGAACAGAGATGAATGCATGGATTAAATTAATGAGAAAGCTATATGTAACGCAGTAGCATCTTGGTGTGATGAAAATCAAGAGACTGATGTCTAAGGATGAGTAACTTCAGTTCTCATGTTTACATGTACCTAAAAAAATGTGGAATTAGCGATTAAACAGTTGATGCACAAAGCTATCAAGAGCATTATTGATGTTTGCAGATCTTTTAATATCCGAGACTGTTGGTATAAAACATTTCAACAATCTGAACTAGCATATGGAAACGGTCAGTCGCCCCCCAAACAGAAAGTATGGGATTTTGAATGAACATGCTAGACAGAAATGTCTATATACATGCTAGCGGGTTACACATATAAATTGTCATAAAGCGTGATCGGAATTATAGATGCATAGATCAGGGTTCTTTTTTTATAATATTTTTTTGGTCAGCTTGAGATCCGGGGCTATTCATAAAAGGTCAGAGGCTATAGCTTCAGACGCCCAGGCCTAACGACATCACCGCTCAGCTCTTACAGGAAATGGTAATATGTTTATTTTAGAAAAATAGAACTGCTAGTGTTGGTTGCCTGTTGGTACGTAAGTAACCCTTTTTGTATTGATTTGATTGCTTTCTACCTGGTTAATATCATCGTGTGATCTTCAAACAAGTTATACACTGAGCTAAATGTGAGTAAATAAAAGTGCGGTCTGACCAGCCATTGTTACGTCACTTGTACCTAGATGTTCTAATGGTGCGTTCTAAACAAAACATTCTAATCACACAAGTGTGATCGTACTCTTCAAAGGTTTAAATCACGAATGTGGAGGTCTCTCACAGCTGACAACACTCATCGCTATGTTGAGGTTATTCAAGATTTAGTTCATGGTTACAACCATAGCTATTAAGATGAAGCCTGCTGACATTTGTGAAGAAAATGTTAGACTAGTTCAAAAGAATCTGTATGGTTCAACAATAATGAGAAATGGTAATCAAATTTACAAGTTCCAGGTTGGGGATACTGTGAGACTCACACAGTTGAAAGGAGCGTTTACAAAGGCATATGAAAAAGAGTACACAAATATTTTACAATAATAGAATGCATTCCATGGGTACCTCCTGTATATGTGGTAATTGGGACCTTTAATAAACAGGAAATATTTAAAATAATCGTGGCTAAGGATAAAATGTTTAAAGTGAAAGCAGTTCTGGATGATAAAGTACAGAAAGGGAAGAAAATGACTCTTGTGAAATGGCTTGGTTGGCCTGAGTAATTCAACAGCTAGATACCATAGGAACAAGTTACTGACCTAGAAATTGAATATAACTCCAGGATTTTCAGGATCACGTCATTTGCATTGACTATGATCAGCATGGGTGACAGTGGTTTCTACATAACATTGCCCAGTAACTCGTCAAGACATGTCTATCCAAACAATTCAAAGGTATGGATTTGAAAGGTGATTAGGAAGTATCTTTGATAAAATTCCAATACCCGCATACGTGGAAGACTTTTACATGGGGTGAAAACACATCTACATGACTCAAAACACCACAAATCTTGGCAGTATGAACTCAACACAGGTTATTACAACGGCATAGTAAAACTAGTGGCAGAGATCAACATTTATATAAAACCACATGGTATATGTGCTGAAGTTAAAAATAGAATGTTTCTAAAAGGCGAGCCCCATTTTAGATTGAAATTTAGTGCAAAACTGGAACAGATATTAGGCTTAAATCCAGGTGATAGGTGGTACGCGCAAGTGTACAGGCCATTCCCCACAGATATTCTGGCAGGGTTTAACACCCTATACATCTACACAGATATAATTGATTATCAACGAGTTGGTGACAGTCATATCCCGCTTTTGAGAACTGTACATATCACAGGGAAAAAGAACAAAGTTGTCACAGTGATATACAACAAGCTCCGGGCTGCTACAGGAAATGATGTCAAAGCGTACCTCTTAATAAAAGTCAGTTTGATGAGATCCGTATTTAAGTAATATCTGATTAGAATCAGCTGGTTTCATTCATAGTGGGTAATTGATTGCAAAATTACACTTCAGACCCATCAAACAATCTTTCAGACTATAAAGTGCAGCCTCAGAAACACTACGACTACACAACAGAGGCCGATAAAGGTTTACTGTGTTATCATGGTAGCACTGCAATGTATGGCACTGGTCTAGAGGGCCTTTTCCGGGGTTTTTTTCAGATGGCAATACCTTTGTTGAAGTGTGGGTTCTCAATAGCAAAACCACATCTGAAAAATGCAGCGAGGAATATAGTTGGCGATGTTGTCAGCAGTGTTATGTCACGACAAACAAAACAGCAGGACAGATCAGACTTGATGACTATGATTCAGGGTGTTACAAAGGGACCACCCAGTAGGAGGAGCCTACCAAAGTGTAAAAAAACACAAGAACGAGACTGACAAAATGTATTTTCGTTGGATTGGTAGACAATGACAGTTTTACAGGAAGCTACACAAGAAATCCATTTAATTCCAAACATAATTTATGTACATATTGTTTCCTAGCAAACAATTCCTACCAAATTACACAACAGGGTCAGCAGTGTGTGAATTTTACCAACTGCTCTTAGCTTCAGAAAAACACCTAAAGGACCAAGCCTTGGTTATTGACAGGTCTAACTTATTTAACAGCTATATCCTTTATGCATTCAACTGCGTGCCAAATGAGGAATACGGTCAGCAACTATCTTTGATCATGTCTGGGAATGTATGACATAAGATGAGGTTTAGACATCCACTGCCTGACACAATTAATGTGGTTGTTTATTCAATTTTAAGAGTTGACTGGTGTGGTGAACCAATTTTCATCCAGGACTCATTTCTATGGTGTGCTGGCATGCGGCCAACTATTTAGTGGACCAGTCCGAGATATTGCATCAATGATTATTGTTAACACGCACTCACCCCGGGGAGGAGCACTGGCTGGCTATTTACATCATAGACGATTGGAAGGTTTTATGACAGTTTTGGAAACCCCCCCATATTTTACGTACATCAGCGTCTTTCTGCGAACTTGTGAGAATGTAGAATACAGTACAGGACATGATTTCAAACCACGTGTGGACAACATAGTGTGTTCTTTCACTATCTAATGACAAGAGGTCTAAGTTATAAAGATGCTATGTTTTTTTATATTGATGGTTTACAAGAAAATGATGCGCTGGTCTCAAAATTGGTAGCTAAGATGTGCGACAGTAAGCGTGATAAGCAAATGTTTAATTGCATACAACACGCTCAGTCTTGTGAATCGTTTGTGTCATGGTTGTTGAAGAAATAGAAAAGTAAATCATGTATATGTCAGCTTTATTATAAAAAAAATTACCATTAGTAAACCACATCAATATTTACTTAGTATTTTTCATGCAACAGTTATTCAAGGTAAAACATACACTTTGACAAGGAATCACAAATGATTAAAAAAGCAAAACATAAAAACACATTAAAATGGAAGCAATTTGACTGGTTGATAATCAGTTTTTGGGGAGTGGTTAAATCATCCATCGTGTCGCCAGATGTTTGTTTATACAAATAGATTTTACGCCTTACAAGCTCATTTGGAATAGTTGTAAAAAGGCAAGTTGAGACTTGCCATGGCCTGTAAAAACACCCCCCACCCCAATGGCCTT
Source organism: Esox niger (assembly GCA_016801105.1). Lineage (NCBI taxonomy): Eukaryota > Metazoa > Chordata > Actinopteri > Esociformes > Esocidae > Esox > Esox niger. Next base: position 12,646 of record JACXGJ010002746.1, on the reverse strand, counting down.
CTAGTGTGAGCAATTTTATCTGTTGCTGATCTCGCTTTTATCAAGATCATGTGCAAACTCTTGATTATCTCTCTTTTGAAAATGCATTCACCATTTGAAATTCATGAATTCAAATCTTTAGACCTGTGCATTCTATTAAGAATATATTCAACATTCTTCCTACGCCTCACAAGCACATTATCCAATATGTCATCAACATGGTTAACATTTCGGTCAACAGTTTGATTAGTCTCAGTCAAGTTTTCTACATCAGGCCCAGTCTCAGACCCAGGTACACTTAAAGTCAGTGTATTTGTGTCAAGCTTCCCCTGTCTCAAAACTTTCAAACATCATTGTAATATGGCAGAGTATCTTATAGCTTTCTCATGTGAATCCATATCAGGCTTCAACAGAATATTGCGAATCGATGAGTCCAAATAATTTTCAACAGATTGTCTTACATCGGTGCAAGTCCTTTAGGATTCTCGCAGTTTTTCTAACTGATGTTGTGACACAAGAAACATTTTCTGAGCATGATCCATATTGTTTAACCATGTCTTGATGCAATTAGATTGGTTATGAATGAAACTGCAACGCTAAGTAACGGTAGTAGAAAACCTCCAGATTTGTTGATGGTATTTCTTTTCTTTGCGAATAAAGTGTTCTTTCTAGACATATTTGTATAACTGTGCTCTAGACCCTGCCCCGCTTACCTGTCTAGTGCCATGCACAGGCATACCACCTGCTACACCAGACCCTGTTGGAATGGGCCAGACATGGCCAGCGTTGTTGTTCTGCATTCCCATTCAGCTGGGATTGTATGCTTCGGCCCCGCCTCTCCTCCTTCAGGCTGCCCTGGTGGGCTCATTGGCACTTCGTGGGCCACGCCTTTGGGGGCGGGGGGTACTGTAATGATTCCAGCCTAACAGGATCGTTCCAGTCCCTGTTTTAGTTTCTTGGTTTCTTTGCCTGTGAATGTCATGGCCTTTTTTGGAGTTCCTATCCTTGTTAGTTAATTAGTACAATGTCGTTCACCTGTCTTTGCTTTCATCTGCTCTGTGTTGTCTTGTTAGTCCTTGTATTTAGTTGTCGTATGTTCAGTTCTTGGTCGGTTATTGTTTGTTAAAAGTGCTCTTGTAGTTTGCCTAAGAAGCCTGGCTTGTCTTTAGTTTGTTGAAGTTTAGGTACATTACCTGTGTATTAAATAACCTTTTATTTGGATCTCTGTCTTGCCTCTGCTTACTTCCTACCACTATACAGACATTCCAATCCGAGTACTTTTTATGTCTAAAATGTACACAGACAAGTACGTTTGCTAGTATAAAACAATAAGTTACTTTCTTTGTCACATACTACAACCCTGTTTCCTAATTGTTTTAGAATGTTGTTTAAAATGTTAATAAACACAGAATGCAACTATGTGCAAACCATTTAATCCCTGTATTGAATAGAAAATAGTGCAAAGACCAACATATCAAATGTTAAAACTGAGAAATTGTATTGTTTTTGAAAAAAGATATGCCCATTTTGAAATTATTATATATATATTTTTTAAGTAGGGACAACACTATGTAAGCATTTGGGGACTGAGACCAATTCCTGTAGTTTAGAAAGTGAAATGTTTTCCCATTCCTTTCATAATGTGCCAAATGTTTTGAATGGGGGACAGGCCTGGAATGCAGGCCGGCCATTTTAGGAGCCAGACTCTTACTACAGAGCCATGCTGTTGTAATACATGAAGAATATGGTTTGGCATTTTCCTACTAAAATAAGTCATTCTCCTGGCAGCATATGTTGCTCCAAAACCAGTATATATTATTCTGAATTTATGGTGCCCCCACAGAAGTGCATGTCACCCATGTCATGTGCACTAATGCATCCCAACACCATCATGGATCTTGGCTTTTGCACTGTCTGCTGATAACAAGCCAGAAGAGTCCTCTCCTCTAACCCGAAGGATGCAGCATACATGAATCCCCAAAATAATCTCAAATTTTTATTTGTCAGACCACAGGACAGTTTTCCACTTACATCTCAGTCCATCTTAAATGATCTCAGGCCCAGAGAAGGCACCAGCGTTTCTGGATTTTATGTATGGATTCTTCTTTCCAGTAAAGTTTCTGGGGTGTTATCATATTTTATTCTGTATTTAGTTTTTTCATTCTAGTTTATTGTATTTCCATGCTTGGTTTGCCTCACGTTATTCTTGATTATTTCCACGTATCGGCTCTGTAGCGCTCCCTACTTAATTCTGTTCAGTCGGTCTCTTGCTTTGTAAGGTATTATTTGTTTGCACACATTACTCAGAGCTACACTGTGTCTGTGATATCTGTATACTGATTGTGTTTTTTTTTACTCTGCCTGTTGACGTTGATTCTTGCCTGATCCCTTTTGTACTTTTGCCTATCCATCTGGGTTTTTGGGAGTTTGTGACCTACTGCTTGCCTTTTAGACCTTAGATTCAGCCTGATGCCATTTTGTGCCTCAGCCCTTCAATAAATCTACTGCTCCCTCAATTTCAGTGCATTCATTACATTTGCATAGTAGAGTTTTCACTTATGTTGGTGGATTTATAACGAAGGTTTTTGGTTATAAGCGATTATTAGTTGTGTTTTTAGGTGCATGTTAAAAGTCTAGGTTGTCCCTCTCTGTCAGTTCTTCTCATTAGATTCTTAATGTTCATGATTCAGTCTTTTATATCCACGCCATTATCTATCCGTTCTGTGGTTGATGTGCATACAAATCTGAGGGAAAAAGCAGGCTTTAGGTGAGGTGCTACCTTCAAACAGGCTTTCAACCAACACTGAGCTGAAATTCACACTCAAACATGCTCTCTGTCTAAACCCCTAAGAGAAGAGATTGACATGTGGCCGTAAGGCAATATTTTTTAGCTAACCTCTCTTTCCCTGATTCTCTATAGCTGAGCAGACTAAACGCCACAGACACTGGTCCAGTGGAATACTAACAGGTTTGTGCAGCGTTCCATGTTCTTCATTGCCTGAAGAAGCGATTATCTTAACAATTAAAAAAAAACATACATGAAGGTCAAAGTACTATTTTATGTTCTGGTTACCATGGCAATGTGAATGTATTGAAAGAGCTACACTGTTTCAGAGGTTTTAGGTGTATACACTATGAATAAATAGTGTATTCATATAGTTGTATGATAATGCTGAGATCTACTTGTTGATAATACAAACGATATATGGATTTTCATGACTAAAAGCATAAGAAGTTGGACTTAATGGGTATGGCCTGGAGTTAGAAATTATTAACTATCTTGGATAGTTGTTGTTGCCATGGTGACACAACTTCTGTGATTTTGGAGCAGGCTTTGTTTAGGTTAGACAATACAATTTAAAGTATCACCTTTTCAAAAACGGATGGTTTACGGATGGTTTAGACAGTGAGGTGGTTGATTGTTGTTGGTGAGACATAAAATAAATCAAAGGTTTAAGATACGAAGATCAGGGATGCAGAGTGTGACTGACAAATCACATATTTTTTTTCCATTATTGGCTGACAATAGAGTAAGAATCAAAACGTTAAAGGATATACTTAATATTTTAGAAACACAATATCTACTGGGTTACTGCACTAACAGCAGATGGTATAAAGAAAGCATGAAAAATTCTATGAGAGGATGTGGTTTGAGGTATGCGGACAATCCTATTCTGAAACAGGCCCCTGTATGTAACAAAGAACGTGTCTGCTCATATTTAAGCGTCTCATACATAAAGAAAGCACACCTCCTTTAAGTCTAATCCTCACTGTATTTTTATTCATCAGCCAATTCACATTTTGATCTCCAAAACCTGTCTCAAGGCAACCTTTTCAAAGCAGAAAAATGCTTTCTAAGTATAATGTTTATATAATTTGATTGCATGTGTGAGGATTGCCAAAAAGGAACATTCTCTTAAAGCAAATGTAAAGTCAGTGAGATGACATTTGATTGATCTTTCTCCATGTTCTTTGATGGCAAAGCTATTCAATGGGATAGATGCTACCATGACTTAGCAACCCTAAAGCGTTTGTGTATTCTCTGAGACAGCCATAGTAGACAGGCCATCCAAATGAACGTCAACAGGCAAGGACATAATAAAAGTGCCGACATTGAGAAAATACTCTATTTTTTGGTTTCGCAATAATCTATAATTTTTTGGTTTTGGAAATGTTTAAGTCCTTTAGCAGACACTCATCACAAGCTACTTACAGGAGCAATTAGGGTGGACTGTAACTCAAGTACAAGACAACAGGTTTTTCCCTGTGGATTCAATGTAGCAACTTTTCAATTATTAATGAGATGTTCTTAATGCTGGGCTATCTGCCGCCAATATACAGATCTGATTGAGACAAAAGTATCACAATAGTGTTAGATTATAACAAATGTTCACCTAATCACCTAAAAGTAGAAATATGATTTTTGGTTAATAACAATAACCATCTAATCTGTACAGTAGAACTAACCAAGAGTTTGAAGCAGAACTGCAGTCCTATGACATCATCAGATTTTGGTGCTGTGGGGAGGGGTTATTTTCTATTGTTCTCAAGGGAAGACAAACAATTTTCCCACTTCCCAAGTTATTTTCAAATTAGTCTGATGTATTCTGTCTCGAAGTATTGTATGAGAGAATTATTCCATTACTTAAAGCACTGGGTTTTCTCTTTGCAAACTGTGTATGCAGTTGACAAAACAATAAAACAACCTTTGTTACAATAGAGGTCCAACCCTGCCAAAATTTGAAATAAATCAATAAATCAATGTATCAATAAATATATTTATACATAAACATATTTCTAAATGATTTAATCAATATTATTTAACTATTTTATTCCTTAATCATTCTTTTCTGTATTTATATATTTTTTGTCATTTCCATAATCTTATATTCCTGTATGTATTTATTTCTGTATTTAGTTATTTCCGTATTACTTTATTTCTGTATTTCCTTGTCCTTAAGGTAATGAGGGGGCGAGACTAACAGTCAGATGTAGCAATCAAGCCCAGAGTAGCTGATAGAATAAGAAAGTGATGATGGTGAGTGTTGTTTATGGTCCTTGGTGCATCCTCAAGTTGCCGATCACTATTCCTTGTTTAAGGACATGCATCGTTTGAGCATAAGTGACATGAATAAGGAATCGAAAAACTGAGAGGAGTTTTCAGAAAAACACATCAGAATTTCTGTGAAGTGAATAGGCTACAAGAACGGCGAGTCTACGCGGGACTGTCCCAGGAGTCCTTGCATTGAATTAGGACCAGACTAGTTATTTAAGTGATCATATATTCCCCAAACTCCTTTCGGTTAGGACCTATGCACAGTTGCTGAAATCAACACGTTATCCCCATCAGATACCTTGTGAGAGACCCGTAAAGATGCCGTTTTGGTAGCCTATACACATTCCAAAAAAACCTTTCAGTTTCTCTATAGGCTAACTGTTATACATTTGCACTGTTCAAAATCATATCCACTCTTAAAAATCAACCATCCATCACACAACCTTGGGGATGTTCTTATTCTAAAGGGGAAACCTAAACAAGTGTTCCATGTGAGAGAAAGTAGGCTTGAGAAACACAACAAAGATGTACTGACTAACTCTGAGCAAAGGAGTATAGATAGGACGTGTTGCCTGATACTGATGGGCCCCACACATCCTGTCCATACATCCTACTAGGAGTTTCCCATGTGACTGTCACAGGCTTGATGGATAGGACCATTGGCCATATGCTGGAACATACCATACAAGGGTCCATACATCTGTAAGATAGGCCTTTCTTATTGGAGGGTATTTGGCTGGTTTTGACCATTGGCCGCATCCCATGTATTTTTGGTATAAGTACTGTTCTGTATTCATTGGAGAGAGAGAGAGAGAGAGAGAGGGAGAGTAAGTAACTAACTATGTACTGTTAACATCAGCGTCTCATGCTGAATAAAGATGGCTCTCCCCTGACTTTCTGGTTGCATAACTTGTGTTCATGGATATCATATGGAACAGAAAATAACACATAATTTCTATGGTTTGATTAGGACATTCCAACAAATCGATCTACATATGCAGGGTTTGTCCTAACTTCATGCCTGTCTCACGGCTCAGTGATTAACATTGTGTTTTTCAGCAGTATGGCTGAGATTTCTTCATAGCTTTGAACTTCAGTAATGCCTTCTAATTAAGCTGTTAGCCACTTGCTCAGCACAAAAAAAGTTATTTTTAACACCACGTCAAACAGCAGCAGCCTTCCAAGCTTTCTAATAATTTTTGCATTTTGCAATTTAGGAAAAAGTTTAGCTACAGCTCTCTTGTGCTTTCTCATTATTACCGTTAAATGCTGCTTTGTGTATAGTAGGCTACTCCTGAGTCAGTTTGCGTGGTAAAGAAGTTAATATTGAAATTATTTGTACCTTTTAATCATGACGGATGGGTTATGCAGGTTGTTTTACATTTGTTGGTGTTGCGTTGTTAAGTGTAGACAATTAAATCTAACAGAACACAGTTTTATATTGCTTCATACTGCAGGGCGATAATTCTGTAATTATATCTTTTCGCTGTTTTTCAAACAGGGTCTGTGACCACGTTATCTAGATTTAGTGTACTTTTGATTTGCCACTTTCCATTCAAAGCTTGCCAATTTATAAGAAAATGGATGGAATTAATTCAATAGACTTTTCTGTTCACTGCAGGGTTTACAGCAAATGCTGGCTTTTCACTGGTATCAGGTGTCAAGCAGATTAACATATCAATGACCAAAATGGGGGGTGGAATCTGAGCATTATATTCACACAGTATTATGACAATATGAATGTATGTTCCAGTGGAAGTGTTCGGTGCCTAAATAATGAGAACAGAGACAACTGTGTTTATATTATCTCTACCTCAGGAATGTGGAGTGTTTACACGGATCATCTGTCATGGGGGTTAACTTCTAGAAACATGATCTGTGTTAGGTAGAAATGCCCTAAATGTATAGACTAGCTGGCAACTATCTTCACAGTGAGAAGACAATGGAACGTTCACTGAACGACATCTGTACTGCGATTTTTCATTACACTAGAACGAACTTCTCCCTCGATTTAACACGGGCTCTACATTATTTGACCACTATACCTAACCGCTGATTTCTGACAGGGGGCTAAGCCCCGAATGCATTGTGATTCTAGCAACACCCCTGAATAGAATATTAAATAGGTAATATTGTGTGACCTATATGATCTTTTGTCAAGAAAACCACGAACATCCGCTAGCTATTACACTACAGTAAGACATTAAGCTAGTGAGTGTTCGGTTATGTGACTAAGCGTGGCACCAGATTCAAAAGCCACACACTCAGGCAGCAACTCGAGCATACGACTCAGAAATATTGTAGGTGAAGCATACATCCCTGGGGTGGTTTGAAAAAAACAAACAAGTGTGCTACTGAGGAGAGGCAGAACAACGTGGACATCCAGCACAGTCACATGGACATCCTCACTAGAAGGTGCCCTCCATTGGATGCTTAGCAGGACTGACATGTGATGAGTGACGTTGAGCAACACTGATGGGCAATGTGTGATGTCGTATTGCCGGCAGAAGGCACCATCAGGATGGCCAGCAATCTATTGGTTCACTCAAGAATTCAGCATTTTCTATTCGTAAAAGTACTAAGATTTGTTACATTATGCTTTTTATAGGCTATATTAAAATACAATAAATAAATATTTTTACACAAATTTATATAGGCTATTGGGGAAAAAATATAATACTCTGTTATTACAGCTTTGACAGCCATTCCGTTTTCAGCTTCCATCCTTTAATGCGTTCAGTCCATCAATAGCCTATGTAGATTGTGTGGAGGAGTTGGAGCCACAATTCAGTCACACCAAGACTGCGCACAAAGCACACTGTCACAATGACAATTTCCTAGGGTTCTACACTGCTTTTCGTAGTTGTCTTCCTAACTACATTATCATTGTCTGTTGTTTTTTTTCAGATGACAATACTGTTGGGCATGCCAAGTGATACCGCAGTCTACATTTAATAGTATGCTACTTGAAAATTTACATCTATGAAGTAGGTCCAGTAGGTCCAGCATACAGTAGGCTATCTTGTGTCAGCAGCCAAAGCAGCGGCGACGTCTTGTCTTGCACTGGTTATACATACCATTTACTGGGAGTTAAAGTTATTTCAAATTCATAAATTGACAAGGCTGTAAAATACATAAATATTTGTATTGTTATTACTATGAACAACAACTAGCCTATACAATTCTACAGAAACTGTTAACAGTAGTGGACTGTTCTTCAACATTGGCAACTACGAAACATTGAACATTAGCATCCAGCACCATATTCATATTTTAAATGGAGCAAACATTTATCTGAGGATAATTTCCGCAAGAAAGATGACGACCTCAACTGCATATTGCACATCAGTATCTGCGATTCGCTGTTCAAAGTGATCTTGCTACTTTTGGCCAATGTACACTGCGAATACAATTATAAGGAAATAGTATTCCGCAAGATTTATTTTACTGTTGAACAAACACAATGCTCTGTCAATCCAAAATATAATGGAACCTCAAAACTGAATGTTTAACAAAGGAAAAGTGAATTTAGATCTTTTTCAGGGGAAGACATAATTGTTCAGAAGTATTAGGCAACAATTGGTGTGCAGAAATATTAGGCAACTAATTAAAACTATAATTTCTCCCAACTCAAATGACAGTTACATTTTTGTCCTTTATAAAATATTGAGTGACCAATATAACCACCCTTTTTTTCAATAACTGCCATGAGCCTGGCGTCTGTCAGTTTATTGATCTGTTCATGATCAAACACTTTCACTGAAGCAGCAACCACAGTCTCCCAAATGCTGTTCAAAGAGGTGTATTGTCTTTCCTAACTGTAAATCTCCCATTTGAGAAGGGCTCACAAATTCTCCATATCATTTATGTCAGGAAAGGAATGGGGCCAGGTTATTATTTGGGCAGCTTTGTGGCCCTTACTGGATAGCCAAGCAGTGGAGTACTTGTGTTAGTTCCCACTCTCTCTCTCTCCAAAGAATACAGGAAGTTCCACAGTACTTATAATACAAGGGAGGCGGACTAGGGTCAAACCCAGCCACATACCCTCCAATAAGAAAGGCCTAAATGACCCTTGTTTGGGATGTTCCAGCATATGGTCAATGGTCCTATCCCTCAAGCCTGTGACAGTCACATGGGCAACTCCTAGCAGGAGGTATGGACAGGACGTGTGTCCTATCCATACACCTCTGCTCAGAGTTAGTTAGTACATCTGTGTTGTGTTAAGTTTCTCAAGCCTACTTTCTCTCACTTGGATGCATATGATGGAACTAACCCAACCTGCATGAAGATCATGGCAACCTAGAATGCCGAGGACCACTGTTTGAGAAAAGTATCTTCCAGAAACTGGCAGTAGGTTTGGGAGTTGAGTTTTCAGCACTTGACACCTTGTACTTCTGGACACTCCAGGTAGGTTGCAGTTCTGGAATATGATTGCACTAGAGGATAATGGGTTCCTGCTAGCTGTATGATTAATTCATCTCAAGTCTTTAGCAGTTTATTTGCATCTTATTCTCCATGCATTCTCCCGTCTGTCCTGCTCAACATCTCTCATTGCCCGTCCGTCTGCCTAAACTTCCACTCGAGAGCTCCCCTAGAAAGGATGTCCATGTGACTGTACTAGAGTGTCTACCTCGCTCTGAGGGATGTAGCCCCTTCTGGATTGAGGCCTGCAAGACCATAGAAAAGCGTAGTTATTTAAAATAGTCTAGTTATTTAAAATAGCCTCCCTTACAAAATGTGTTGCAATGTTTAATATGCAATGGGACAACACAGGGATCACCGATGGGGGGGGGCTAAGCCTTGTTTTGGGGGGTCTGTGCAAATTCTCAAAAACATTGTTTCATCATGTATTTTTACAATAACAACAGGTGTAAAATCTATCAAAATAAGGTAATTTTTGGTCAAGGTTGACTAAAAGTGTACCTGTCTCATAGTTTGTGTTAGACACTGATCGAATATGTAAATATCTTACATTCTAAATACATTAAAGTGCATACTGTCTTCATCCATCAAACACCAAAGAAAGTCACAAAAACGGCTGTACTATGTAGCCAAAATTACTTTGTCATCTATAGTTTAGTAAATGTATATAAAGTATACAGTATGTACAGTATACTTTGCTTCAAGCAAGATTAATCTCAGAATAAAGTCAATTTTTTTTCATATTTAAAAAAACAAACAGAATACGTTCCAATTCATTAACTTCAAACCCAAACAAACGTGAATCTGTGAAACACAAGAGTTTGCAGCTGGGTTCCTGAGGATTATTAGTGATACATTTATGTTACCTACCATGTCATTAATAGAAATGTGTATTTCCTGCAGTTGTTAGTATTGTTGCCATAACATATGACGCCATATTATCTACCACTGTCCCCAATTATTGGCCAACTTAGAATTTTTTTAAATTACGTTTTTACTTTGTATTTCCATGACAAATTACAGATCTTAGTTTTCTCAGAAGTGTCTACTACAAAGATGTAGCTGTCGACAATCCATCTAGAAAGTTCGTCAGAAATCAAGTGATCTGACTCTGGCATCTGTGACGACCACGCCATCTGCTGCCCATCCTCCCCCTGCAGGAGGCAGGCTTCGGTGTTCGACGTCACCGACCTTCTGACACCATCGCCCCATCTCATCAACTCATTGCACCTGTTGTCTCGTTTAGTGCACCTGATCATCATTTAGTCATTCCCCTCAGTATATATGTTCCCTCTGCTCCCTTTGTCTTTGTGTGTTATTGTCTCGACTCAGAAGAGCATATGTCAGCTCTCATATTATTAAAATGAACATAAACTTACCAGCTCCGCAGTCCGCTTCATCCTTCCTGACAACCGAGAATGCTGACAGCATCGTTCTGCCATGTGAGTGGTCAGGATGACTTGAAACAGATTCAACCAGTGTAGTTGTAGAAATCCGTCTTGAACATGTTTCTGGTACTCACACACACAGATGTCTGTGTCCAGTCAGTGACGTGACGCATCATCAGATGGTTCAACAGTCCATCGGACTTTCATCCAGTGGGTATTGTTCCGTCAACTTCAGTCAACTTCCAACAATGAAGACAATCAGTCCTGAATACTTGTGGATCTCAAAAGTTCCATCATCAGAGTGAAGCGTACACCCTATTCAGACAAAATTCCAGAAACGTCTATGTGAAATTCCCTTTTCCATCCAGAACTGGCTTAGTTGTTTTTTGACTCCTTGTGCTATATTAATGCCTGACATCCGCTAGCAGTGGAATAAGATTGTCAGACTTGACTTTGCTATTCTATCCAACCATAAAACTGTTAGACATTACATCAAACAAAACAATCTACAAATAAACCAATTAAAACATTTTATAAATGGAAAAAGTAAAACATAACAGATGCTAATGCTCCGTTATAATTATGCAAACAGGAAGAACTTTTTTTTTAAACTCCTTATACATACCAATTTGATTTGCTGTCAGCCCTGAGCTCAACTCTTTCCAAACATAATCAATTAACATATCATACATACCACTTGCCTTCATTTCATTAAGTCAATGGAAAGTGACACCTTAATTGAATGCAGAACCACAGGAGGCGCCATCCTGAACACGCACTGGCCATCCTTTCAGGACGGACATTAAGAATTTTGAATTGGTAGTTGGGATGGATCTATAACACATTCGATGAGGAGATGCATCCTGTATATTCATCGAAACAAAGTTAACATGTTAAAAAAACATGAACATTCACTAACACCATCAAAGACATGAATGTGCAACACAGTTGCTTGTGCGAAGGTATTATAAACCATGTAACCTATTAACAAATTTGTCTAACAATGATGAACTGCTCTCAAATTTGACTTTACCACAGTACCATCAGACAGGTCTGCAAAATTGGCTATCATGCACTAAATTATAGAATTAAAAACTCCAGTTCAAGTGGTTTACCCTATGCAACCACCAGGGCAAATGTAGCATAGCTACAGAACACAAATGTAGCATTTTTACAGGACAATGGCCAAATTATCTGATGGCATACAAACAGTGTCTTGATTAACCTCCTAAATTTTAGGGAATTCACAAACGTACATAAATCTTTATTCCAAATAGTGGCGGTCAGCCAATCCCTAAATCACAAATGTTATGCATTTTCTTTGACCACGTCTGTGGTTCTGTCGATTGTTCTATCAGCAAAAATGGGGGATGATGTGATGACTCTAATATAATGGGAAAGGTTGGCAGAGGCCATCCCAAGTTGGCCTGCCCCCCTTCCTGAAGCCCTAAGCTTCACCCACATATGGTGAGCCATTAAAGTATTGTTGTTTAAGTATATGAAATTTAAATTCACACACATTAAGAAGCTGACATGGTCCTCAGACTATCCTTTCAATTTAGCTGAAATTGTTCTTTAATTGAAGATTAAGATTTAGTGTCCAACCCATCTAACATTTTTGCTGTTTGTAAAAATGTGCTTATCATTATCTACACAGCAACTCAACATTAGGGTGGAAATTAAGAAAGCTGATGTATGAAGTCACCAAAAATCAAGGTACAAGTGATCCAAAGGACACTCAATGTAGAGCTTAAACACTTACATCTATACCCTATTTTTTCATTAGTCAATTTACCATCTT
>JACXGJ010002745.1:0-61657 GCA_016801105.1 Esox niger | reverse complement strand
TATATACTTACACAAGGTGCTTAGCAGATGTTCCAAATGTCACTAGTTTAAATTAGAGCCAAAAAGCAGAAAAGGTAATTGTGCCCTTGAGCGAAGCACTTAAGGCATTAATGTCTCCTGTAAGTCACTCTGGATAACAGCGGCGCACACACACACACACACACACACACACACACACACACACACACACACACACACACACACACACACACACACACACACACACACACACACACACACACACACACACACACACACACACACACACACACGGCTTAGAGTAATTTCAGCCAGTTAATTTAACCCTTTCCATACCAGAAGAGAATCATCTGTATCAGCCCTATAAATAAAACTCACCCTAAACCTTACCCAAATTCTTACCTTAACCCCAATTACTCTGCCCCTGAACTAGTAATACTAAGTGTATTAAAATATGTTTTGGTAATTGTTATTTGAAAAGAAATAGACTGGAGGTATTATACATGGTATCAAAATCAAGATTCATGTAATTCATTTGTATTCTAATTCTGGACAATTCTTGTGACATTCCTACCCTGGCTGAAGATTAAGTCTGAAGGCTACATGTCATTGTGGTACATGACCTTAATCATAGTCAAATATCAGAGAAAAGTATAAACAGTGGTAACCATAAAGTGGTAAAACTGTAAATATTCCCATGAAAAATGTGCGATGATTATTGGCACCCCTAAAAATCCATATGAACCAAAACTGATTGAAGTATTTTCCTGTTTATATACATTTGATGAGCAAATTGGAGTCATAAGGGACTCATAAATGGTCATTTGTGATGTCCTGCAATATTTTGGTATAAATGCGGTGACACACTGCCGAATTCCCCAAGTCACCCAACATGAGAAACAAACGAAATGGGACCCTCAAATGAGGCAACAGTAATAAAATAAGTAGCTACCAAATCTATACCACTTGCTCATTAAGAAATAACTTTACTAAAGTCATCCCTGAAGTGTTACTTCCCCCTTTGCAGTGAGGATGATGGTTTGGAAAGAATAAATGTATTTCTTTGGATAACAGAGAATTGCAGGATTTTATTGAATCTTGGGGTCATTTACTTTTTCAAAAGCACAATTAGATGTGACCTTCATGCCAACAAGCTATTTTGAAATAATCCTGGTAGAAAGCCTCTCCTCTCATCCAGACACCTGACCATAGAATCAGGTTCCAATCCAAGTTCTTATGGTGTTTGGTAAACTCCAAGCACTGAACATGTTCTTAATGAGAGTAAAAGCGTTCTTCTGGCAAGAGTTCCACATTAGGGTGATGACTTTTTACAAACTAATTTCCCTGTATCATATTTGGATGAGCTTTCATTAAAGATTAGATAAAATCTTAGTTTCAAGTTTTTAAACTCACGCACAAAATGATTTCAAAATTTTTATTTATCAGTTTTTTGCCTTTTTTGAATTCCCTGAAAGCAAATATAAAATTGAACACAAGCTTTAGAGTCACATATATACAACATTATATAGGGTTGATACCAAACTAAGCCAATTTTAACTCAAGTAAATGCTTTGAACAGTTAAACACCTCGCTTGTATAGCTGTACCTATACAAAATATAAAAATTGTTTGTGCGTGACCTTTTTCAATATTTCAATGGAATATACCTCATTTTAGTCATTTATAGGCAAAAGTTCATCCATTTGAGCTAAAGGAAATAATTTTTCAGAACAAAATTGAAAAAGTCATTACCCTAGTCCACATAGCTTGTTAAATTTAATATTTTGTGAGCTCATTTCAGCAGTTGATAAAGCAGGTCAAGACGCAATAGGACTGTGGGTTGATGGGCTTTAGAGAGTCTGTTATTACTCAATCTAATTCAGTGCAGAACATTTTGTAAATAACTACCATGAACACATTTTAAGCACTGTGCCCAGCCACACACAGAAAACTTTAATATTGGGACCCACAGTGAGTCAGCAACAAGAGGGATAACATAGCTTTAGCAACAGCTGGGCTTCAGGTTTTTCTCCCTAGTAGGTTCTGACCCTACTATGGAGTTATCCTAGCCACTGTGCAATAAGTTCGTTTTGTTTTTGCTTGTTCTTCAGAGATGTAGGCTGATTGTGTGAATAAGAATTGAGACAACCATTTTAAAAAGGAGTTTATCAAATTCATTTTGATTGAATTTGAGAATGATTTTTGATTATAGTAGTTAATAAGCTGTGAAAATATGCCTTGTCCTATCCAATTTTTTTAAATTAATTGAAACAAAATAGACCTGAAAAATTGTCTACTACTCATAGATAGACGTCAGCACGCAGTTTGGCTAATCTAATTATGTAAGGATGGAAATGTGTTGGGCCAACCCCCTCAGGCCTACCTCTAAATCCTCATTAAAGTCATTTAAGGCACATGGTCTTTGCAACACCAGGTAACATTGAAAGGAAAGTGAAGAAAATGTATAGTGATAAAACATGATGTATATTCTATTAGGGAATATTAAGTAAGACAAATAGTTG
Source organism: Esox niger (assembly GCA_016801105.1). Lineage (NCBI taxonomy): Eukaryota > Metazoa > Chordata > Actinopteri > Esociformes > Esocidae > Esox > Esox niger. The sequence goes on along the minus strand of JACXGJ010002745.1, from coordinate 59,157 downwards.
TCTTCAGTAAACTTGGGTGTGAGGAATGTATTGTTTGGTAACAATAATGTGGGCCCTTTTAGGATTAAATACTGTAATACAAAAGCAGAGACACAAATATAGGACTGTTGATGCATGAGTCAATTCAGTTTTTAGATTCCGTCCAATAATAGAGCTGAAAACCACAGACTGCTTTCTGAAGGTGAAGTGTCAACTGGGGGAAGGGGCTTTAGAATAGGATGAACCAGAATGGCTGTAAAAAGCAAAATACAAGGTGGAAATTAAGGAGATTGAAAGAAAACCGACGTGAATGTCCCCAAACCCACCCCAGATTGAAATGGTTGGAAATTATGGCCTGTTTCACTCCTCCAGCTGACACCTGGAAGACTCAAACCTCGGCAGTATGTAGGTGCAGAGGAGTAAAAATAGAAGAGACAGTTGAAAGGTTTTGCTCTGTGAAAGGTTGATTCAGATGGAGGCTTGGTGTCTGGGTGACTTCATGGCACAGCTTGGTCCATCATAAAGACACCTGGTAGAACTACATAATGAACATGAACAGTTACTAATCAGAGGGGTTGTCAGGGCAACAACTAGTCCAAACCACACATGCCTTTATCTAGCAGATGAAATGCAAGAAAGAAAATAAAAGAAAACAACATTGCTTTTTATCAAGGGCACAAAGACCTGGAATAGATTCTGGGCCCATTAAGGCAATGACCAAAAACAAACCATAACAAAGTAGCAGCAGTCCCACTAACTCTGAACAGACAGCAAGGCCATTCAGCCAGATGTTTGTGTGCTCCTGGCCCAAGGTTGAGGGTGCTGTGCTGATATCTGTCCGGTTAAGACTGAAGAACAGGAAGCCAGAGGTTGGAAACAATAGCAAGGTCAGGCAACAGGGAGATCAGCTGCTGCTGAGTCCAAACCATGTCAATTAGAAGACAATCTAGGCTTGGTGACATTCCCTCAGGTATAGGACGACCACCAAGGAAGAGTTGAGTGAAATAATACTCATACTTTTAGTTTAGATTTAGATTCATTGGTTAAAGCCCCCCCCCATGAAAAACAACCAGAGCCAAGAAGAGAAGCCACTCAGAGTTAAAACTCCCGGTTACCACGACAACAACCTAGATCACAGTTCCATATTGTGGAAAGAACAACTATTAGAATCAACATATCGCTGGTGTTGTTTTGCAGTGTCATTTTGTACTAAATGAGAGGTGCAATAGGGGCTCAGCAGGACTGGAGGTCAGGGTTTCTGATAAACATTCAACACTGGGCTCGGTTCCAGCATTAGTCTGCCTCCCCCAGGAGGCTGTCGCAGGAGTAAGAGACCATTGTTTGGTAGGAGTTGCATGTGTTTATTCCAGCCTGACCTCCCCTCCTACCCAAAAGCACCACCTCTTACCCAAGCTGGTGGATTGCCGGGCTTTCCCCTGTCCTTCAGTGCAGAACCCCAAACCACAATCCACTGTACTGACAAAGTGAGCTTGAGACTAAATCATATCTTTCTGCATAACGGTACTTGATTATTAACAAATATGAACATTTGTCATCCACATCGTAAACATAATACAGCCACACTAACTAGCGTGAATGTGTGCAGCAGGTTGTTCTCTCCCTCAGTCGTACGCTCACCCACATCTCCTCTGCGCCTAACACACCTTCACATGCATGTGAGAAAACACACACCCCTGACAGCTTGCTTCTGGCTTCCTTAACGCTTCAATTGTCAGACTACAACAAACAGACCGACCGCCACTGTGTCCACGGTGTCCACATTAACACCAACCCAGACATGCTAAAAGACGAGTCCCACTCACCACCACACCATTGGCCGAACAGGCAATGGTGATCTGGCTGAGGTCCAGAACGCCTGTCATTTTGTCAGCCAGACAAAGCAGAGTACAGCAGTGCCGTCCGTCCCTGTGCTGTACGCAGAGGGGTGTCGGTGGAGATGCTGGAAGCGGAGCGGTGGCTGCAAGAAGGGGGCAGCGACAGAACGGAGCCCACGAGGAGCGACTGCAAATGTTTTGATGCACGCTGCTGGTCCCACCAAGGAGAATGTGTGAGAGGGAGAGGGGGAAAAAAAGGAGCGAGAGTAAAGGAAGGAGGGAGCTAGCTAGGGAGTGAGAAGAGAGACGCGTGTGAATGCGAGGGAGAGAGACATGGAGGAGGCGTGGAGAAAGAAAGAGGTGGTGTGTGTTTCTCGCTGGGTAAGCACAAAGCTCGTGGCCGTCTGGACGCCCAGTAGCCTTCTGTAAGTGGATTTAAAAGGTCAGGTGGGTTGGTAGGAAGGGGGAAGGAAGAGGCTAATTCACATCACCTCAGCTTGTCAGAGGGAGAACTCTTTAATAAACTACGTGCCCATTGGCTGACCCAGAACACCGGTCTAAACCATTAGGTTGTAGCCTGGGGTGGTCAAGCAGTCTGGACCCCTGTCTCCAGTGGACATGTATTGATGCAGTGTAGGGTAGAGTTCAGCCTAAAGCTTGTTTGGCAAAAAGTTCATCTTTCAAAACGTTCCTGTTTCAAGTAAGTATTATATGGGTGAAAATAGATGCCTTTAAAACCATAGGTTTGATCACATTACCTGGCTGTTCAATCAATTCCAATTAGTTACTTAAAAATGGGAATTAGTGTGCACACTTCCCATTTGTTTTTGAAGGCAGGCGGGGCAATGTTCAGAGCTGGCTTCCCTCTGAGGAGCCTGGTCTGGTTTTAATCCTCAGTCCGTTCATGGGGAACAATCTGTCTAGAGCGCCTCCCATGCCTGCAGTTTGCTGACCCCAAACAGAGACTGAGGGGGGATTAGTTTACCATGAATGGGGGGGATTACCTGCAGATTTGGGATGTTAAGACGACAATATGGCTTTCTCAGCCAGGACCGGTCTGCCAAGTCTCTGGACTCTCTCCGTTCTGCCACGTCCACCAAGTTTCTGTGCAGCATAGTCCAGCCAGCCAGTAGGGCAGGCAGTATTTATGGCCTGTTGTTCATTTAAGGCACAAGTTATATGTGGGAGTGTTTCAGCAAATGCTGCAACACCGTACTGCAACAGTAGAGTGTAACACATAAGGCATTCATTAACATTGAGGAATTGGCTCTGCAGTCTCTAGTCAGGTCATTATGCATTGTAATAGCAGTCTATTTTAGAACCAATTTGCACAAATAAGCTGTAATTTAGCCACAGGCACTGGGTGATAAGATATTTTCACCATCTTCTCCCACGATTTACACTTTACCCAGCAAACCAAAATTGGTTCTGTGAAAGGTTGCAGGTGGCTACAAACGTAACAAAGTGCCCAGTGGTGCTGAGTAATGATTATACAATGTGAACGTTGCCCATACCTTATGTTCTGGCAAACATCTCTGGTACATTCTGTAACCCATTTCCCTAAACCTAATCACAAAATTCAACACACTTTACTGTGATGGATATTTTGTACATTTAAAAAATATTCCAAGAATGTAGCCTAAGTAAAAACATTTTCTGAGGATGTTTGCTTAAATTGAAAAAAAGAAGTTCAAAATATTGTTGAATGTAACCATACTAATGTCATATAAACGCTAGATTAAGTTCTGGGAATGTTCCTGGTTTACTGGGTAGCTGAAAGATGATAAAACACATGATGAAATAACCCAGCCCTGTGGTGGAAATAGCTCTGCTCGCACTAGTACCCAATGGATTTGGGGCATAGGATTAGGCCCAAAACCATATTCCAAACTGGGTCAGTGCTTTTGCTGCTGCCTTGGCCCAACACTGGGATCCATATGGCCCCTCAGACCCACCATACGGTCCACTGCTTAGAACCAAATAAGATCCTGTTCTTGGGGTTACAATTATCTTCACCCAGACCAAGTCACAGCCTTACAGGGCAGCTGCATCTTTGTGGCCAAGAGTACCCATGCTGGCTGGGTATCCCACAGAGGGCAGTGCAGGCTCAGGACTGTCCAATATGTATGGTTAGGTCAGTAAGGAGTATGTGTAGGTTCTGGGGAAATACTGCTGTGTTGATCTGTTTCAGGGGACACCCTGCAATCTTTGGCAATTCCAAAACAACTGGAAGTTGTTGTGATGAGTCAAGGTCAAAATCCCAAATTTGACATCACAAAATAAAACAAATAATGATTTTTACAGTTAATTAAGATAGTGGGAGTCCTGGAATATTCATCACTTTGGATAACAAAATTCTGACTAACCGTGCCAGGCAAAATTTGCCTTAATGATAGCTAAGGATACAAGTTATTGTCATATTTTGATGTCTTTAAACTCAGGTAATGGCTTGGTATGTACTAGCTACGTGACCTGGAAGTTTGAGAAGAGATAACCCTGAGCAGTGTACAGCTGGGTAGATCAGTAGACCAGACAACGAGCAAATACCACTGACATTTAGACAGCTTCTAAAGCGAAGATATAAAAGTGGATCTTTGATCGACGGATCTTTGAAGAACGGCTGTCTCGGAGCATACATCCTGACAGGAAACACCTGCCTCATCGTGCTTTTACTGTGAGGAGGAGAGGGGATCCCTGCAAACGAGGGTTCCCATAGCCCTCCAGGTCCTTCTTTACTGGGTCCCTGTCTGTGCAGACGGTGAGTTTGGTAGACGCTGAAAGCAGGTGTTTGCAGCATTGTTAATGAGTATAGCTTCTAAAACAGCTACTGTGCTCAGGTAATAAACTGCCAACTTATTGAGGTTGTATTGTGCCACCCTATCTGTGCCAACCATGTATAAAATAAACATTTAACTCCTCACCTGCATGGAAATACCTCTATTTAGAAATGTGGAGTTCAGGGCAGTAGACCCAGAGGCTGCTAAATGCTAAAAATGACCATGCAGAAAAGGGCCAATGTCTTCTGCGTTTACCCTGCCCTCTCTTTCATTAATCCTTCTTGGCCTCTGATGCCAGTGTTGGGATGTATACACCTGAACCTTTGAGAAACAGCATTCGTTTGAATTAGTTAGTACTGGAGCCAGAGGGCAGAGTCCAAAATCAGTTGGACACAATGAGGACCCTGCTCTTCAGCTAGCCATAATATGGGCCAACAAGCACTACGGGAAACATCCGCAACTGTCCTGTTGGAGAAATGAACAACCTACAACCACACCCAAACAACTGATACACATGCAAAGTCTTGGACACCATAACAAACAAGAACACACTTCATTGCTTCTCAATGTTTTTTAAAAGCCACAAAATGTTGGGTCCACCTCTCAACAAAAGCTCCTTACATTAACGGATGGTTTTGCAATTCTCTAGCTAAGCTGCGTAGTGTTGTCTGACTCATGTGCTTATGATGCCCTCTTCTGGAAGCCTGTCACCAGTGCATTCAAGTCCAATGGACAGGAAGGACATCCTTTTTCTCCATGTAAGCAATAGAATGAAGGGGATTGGCATCCTTATAATGTAGCACGCATCAAGACAATATACAACATTGTAAATGTTGACGTGTGGACACACCATTGTAATAACCACAAATTAGAAAAATCAGCTCATTCAACCAAAGTGCCCTCCACATTAATTTGAAAGACAACACATCATTTAACAGACCATCTCATTCAGAACCCAGTCATGCCAAACAGCAGACCCGCTCATCCAGAACACAGTCATGCCCATTCGTTTGGCAAACCCTACATGTCTAACCTAGAGCAATTCACCTCAGCAGTTAGGGTCGACTTAGGGATCATGCTCAGGGATAGATCCTTTTTCAAATACCTCTTTTCGGTTCAGGGATTCGTTTCAGCAACTCTTCAGTTACCCGTTAGACACTTACTGCTCTCCACATACACTGGAAACAATTCAGTACACTTAATTTCATCCACCATGGTTCAAAGAAGACTCAACTGAGTGACTGGGAGTGTACCACTACCTTTTCAACCAGGTTAATACAGACGCGAGAAGGCTCAGACATTACAGATGTTTGTTTAATGAGGAACAATGACAAGAGGAGACGGTGGATTGGCCAACAAAGGTTGATATCATGACCCCACAACCTCTGCAGATGTCCTGTCTTCATCCATAATCTATAGTAACCATGCGTGGTGGGCTTAGTTTGTATTTCTCTGCTGGAAGCAGAGGGACCAGGATACCCAAAACAACAGGATGCTCTATTGAGCATGTTCAACACTACCTTGTTGGGACTGGAGTTGCCCATTTAATGTTTAATTACAACCAGTGTCAGTCAGTGTGAAATGCTGAAAACGTGAGCAACCTTGAGGTAAATGGGGCTTCAAATACCCTCTAAGACACTAACATAGGAAACAGAATAGCACTGAAGGACTATGAGGGAGTCAGGGTTATGAACAAACAGAGGTGCAGCGAGGCTCCTCAAGTCCCTAGCAGATTGCTGGGTTACCTTAATTACACAGCCAAGCCAACGGCAAGGCTTGTCAGGATTCAGGGTAGACCTAAAACACACTAACCAACAGGACACAAGACCCTGAGCTCAGCTTATTGCGAACAACACATGACAACATATCACCCCTGTCCTATGTGCCACAATCTCTACACTTAGAGGTCACAGGACAGAAATGTGCAGTGTGTGAGTGAAGGTCATCGGGGAAGGAGTCAATTGTGTGTCAGGGAAAGAAGAAACCACCAGTAAGAAAGATCTGCACAATACAACACCCCTCACCATGTTGGTGGAGGTCAGATGGTCTCTCCAACCACCCAACATATAGGCTTTGTAACTGGTATATTCACTGGATCCAACTGGGCACAGCCATTTCCTGATAGTACCTAGGTTAGACATCTAGGAGACCTTTGACTCACCTGACAGTCAAAATCCTGGAAGTTTCTGCCGTTCTGAAGAGAGAAGAAAACAAAATTGTCTTAAATGATGTGCCTGAAATGATTGACGCATTTGATGGTAAAAAAGCTCATCTTCCATCCTCATTATTCCTCAGTACTCTTCTCATTCTGCTCCAAGGCCTACTGAAGGACCTGCTGAGCCCCAGCTGGCACTAGGAGGAGGGAGCGTGGATGAGACTGGAATGTGGATGAGACCGCAGTACACGACCTGCCAGAGTGGAGGTCACCTTGTGTTCTCTGTGTCATGCTTGTGACACCTCCCTCTTCATGCTGAACCACCCACCCACCCACTATCACTGATGCACACTGCTGGAGAAGAGCAGAGAAGCTCCCCCCGTTTTATTTAATGACGCAGGGACAAGGGTTTACATTTTGAAGAATGAATCATGTGCCTCAGCTACCTGCCATAGTGAACAAACTGACATGCCAATTCAGAATTTGAATGATTCACTTTGAGACGAAAGACAGCTCCACTAGCTTCTTGACATCTTGATTATATCAAACTATCTACTAGATACTTACACATTTACATTTTGTATCTAATAGATTTTAGCCTCGCCACAACCGGATTTGCCCAGCAGCAATAGAAGCCAACAATCACATCGTAATTTCATATGGCATGTGCATGTTTTGACTCTAAATGTTTTAAGATGTTGAACCAAAACGGTACTATAAATAACCTGCTACACCAGACATGATACCTTCCTCTGAGGAACCCTGGGTAATGGTCAGTGAGCTAGCATTTAACCCCTGGAACCAAAGGCCCAACTGTACTGCAAAGTAGTGTCTAGGCCACTGTACTACCTGGCAAGTGGAAAAACAACTGCGCACCCCCATGAGTATAGCTATACCTACACACACACACCACACACACGGGTTCATTTTGTGGTAACAATTATATTGTATACTCATTTTGCGGTAGGATGTGCTTTAAAAAAGTAACCAAAACCTGGCTTCTAACCATATTTTTCAAACATTTCTCCTGGAGAGATCACAGATGCCTGAAACAGGGACACCACCTTGAACCTACCCATCACTACAGTTAACCCCACTGGTACACATTAGGACACAATGAGTCAGGGAGTTTTCCACTGCCAGTTAGGGAGATTGGATGTGTGTATGTGTCAGTGCATATGAGTGGATGTGTTCCTGTCCACGCACCTTATCTGTGAGCAGGGGCTTGATCTCAGTCAGCTGCACATCCTGAAGCTCATCCATCTTTAACCTGGGTCTGATAGCGGTCAGTCACACCTAAGGGAGATGGAAAGAGTCAGCCTTCACAGAAAGATATTTCTACCACCACCAACTTATTTCCCCAGAGTTGCACTCCCTGAGGTTTACCTTCTATCGTGCTTGCCTTATGACTCAAACTGAACTCTTCTGCTGGACTATCGTTCGGTTAAACTTATCAAAAGTGATTTTCTAAATGTAAATTTACCTTTGCATGTTCTGTTCGGCCCTACTTCTCAATTCTTGGGATGGGATCAGACGTAATGTTTTTGAGAACAATCAGATGGTTTGTGTTTTGTGACCGGAAAGCAGGGAACAGAACGCACACCCACCACCAGTGGGTTTGCAGTTTGTTTGCGGTTAACAAACCAGCATAGGGGACGACAAGTTAACAAGATCTATTACTTTTGCGTGATTGAGCGGAAAACAGCTAACAAGACTTACCAGACTAATGTCAACCTGGACTCTGGGTGACTTGTGTTGGTTTGTGTACGATAAAGACAGTGGTGTGAGTATGAAAAACAATGTGTGAGAGTGAGGTAGCAGGCACGAGGATGTGTGAGACAGAGAGAGTACGTGTCAAGATATGAAAAAGACATTGGCTATTTATATGCACAATTACATACAGATCATTATGGTGTTATTACTGCCAAATCACAGGTAGATCTTTAGATAAGACCATGTTAGCAGTAGCCTACTCTATATAAAGAATATACAATACCATGTGCAACTATGAGTAGTGGAGTGCCCCAGACCAGAACATAGCAACAGGTATCCAGTGGGGTGGCGCAAACAGAACATGGCACAGGGTATAATGCCAGTCAGTGGGTTTTAATTTAAACCATTCAAATACCCTGACAATGAAAGCACTTTTTATTTTATATTCCGTGCCCTAATTCTTTTGGAAAACATTTTGGCCGTTAGAATTATTTTAATAAAAAAGTCTGTAAAAATGTTTCCATCAGCCACAGGTTGTGGCCAAAAATAGCTAAACGTTTCCCCTGCTGGGAGGCATTAGGACCCAAGTTCCTTATGGAGGAGGAACAAACATCGGTGGACACGGCACAGCGTTTGGTGGAAGCAAGTCATTTCGGTAGCGGGCAACTATAAAGCTGGCATCAGTACAGATCTCGGGACAGCTCCAAAATATCTTTCTGGATAAATCGAGAGGAAGGCAGCTGTTGCCATGGATACCCAGTGAGGCACACAGCCAACCTTTTCTAACAGAGCTCTCTTAACATCTTTCACTGGCAAGGAAGGAAGACGATGACATGAACCAAGCTGAAGTGCTGATTACTAACTGGACCTCTGGTACTCGCAGTAAGAAAGCAAAACAGGGAAGAGAGTGAGAGAGTACTGAAGAACAATGAAAGAGTGTGATTGACAGTACTAGAGAGAAGACAAGGTAATCACATGGAGGAAAAGATGGGTGTTAATAATAAAACAGGCACCAACAGCACAATCTTCACGGTACTGTTAGCAGTCCACCAGGCACACACTGATATTTACAAGGGAAATAAAACACTTTCAGTATACAGAGAGATGTATACAAAAACAGCTTAGAGCTCAGTAGTTGCATTGATCAGATATCAGCGTGATTAGTTTGTATTTAAGGTTTGTTTGAGAGTCATTGCGAGTGCAGAACTGAATGTTGGCCAAAGGAAATGAGGGATATAGTAGTGACCCTTGTGAAATATCTACCAGTACAATTGGAATAGCAGGTGCTGAGGAGTGAGCTGAGGTACATTGAGTTGTAAATATGTTGGTAACAGTGAGTCTGTTGTTGTGTATGCATGTAACAATGGTCAGTTAAAGTGTAAAGGTCACAGTGATGAGGCTGTCTAGCCCTAGGATCATCTGAGAGTCTTTAAATAAGGATGAGATGGTAGATGGAATGAAAGGCTTTAACCAAACCTAGAAAAACAGAAGCAGAATGATGCTTGTTCTGTCAAATCAGAACCTTAGAACCTTCAGTGTTGCTGAGGTACACACATGGCCAGCTCTGAAGCCTCACTTCACCAAAGAGCAACAACTGTGACTCAAGATGGCACTTTAACAGTTTGTTCAACATTCATTCAGAAACTTTAGACAGGATGGCCAGGATTGAGATAGACCTCTATCTCAAATTGGGTCTTCGAAAAATAGTGCACTTTCTAATCCCACAGTATTTCAGGTGTTTTTAATAAAAAGGTTAAAAAGGCAGGCGATAGGGGCTTAGGCAATAGGAGTAGACAGCTTTTGAAAAAATGGGTACAGAACACTGAGCTTATCAGATAACACACTAATGTATGGTGATTTTGCAGCTCCTTTTACACCTTGCTTCCCTGTACTAGCTAAAAGGATAATCGGGGCGGCGCGTCCTAAGGCAGAGCTCTACAGGGGACGGGACAGGGGACGGGGCCGCGTCCTAAGGCAGAGCTCTACAGGGGACGGGGCCGCGTCCTAAGGCAGAGCTCTACAGGGGACGGGGCCGCGTCCTAAGGCAGAGCTCTACAGGGGACAAGACTGAGCGCTCTTAACTTTTTACCAGCACAAACGGAACGATTGAGATTATTTTTTGTTTGGCATTGGGTGGGAGTCCAACTACTCAGAGGTCATTACAGAGAGCAATCCAAGCCTGCAAACTTTCCAGGGGTCCAGGCTTCAAGCAACCATAATAAAGGGGTTCAGAGCTTCCATTTAGCTACTTTGGTAGGGATTTTATCTAACATTAGCAAACAAAAATACATTTGTACAAAACAAATCTGATTCTATCATCTGATATTTGTAGAGCAATTTCAGAACTAAAACATAACAGTAGGGCAATCAATCAAATGTATTTTATAAAGCCCTTTTTACATCAGCAGATGTCAATGTGCTTTCACAAAACACCCAGCCTTAAAGTGGAACTTGTCTTCCTAAGTTTAAAACGACAGAAGACAGGGGAAATTTACACCCTACTCCCCCAGCACAATAATAAAGCAGCATAAGATCTTGGGGCTGAGACAGGGGGCCCCAGATAGGGCCCAACAGGCAGGAAATAACAGATTTAGGTTGAAGGCATCACATAACTAACATAGCCTAATCCTAGATCAAACATTATTTCATCAGTATTGGATCAATTACATCTAAAATCACATCTAATTTTTTATTTTCGATTTAAAACACAACATACAGTAGACTACCACAGATTGGGCCACAATAAGTAAACGTACACACACTATAACCTCAAAACTTGGTTAAAATTCCTAAATTTCTCTTACATTCTCCCCATCTATTTACCAAAAAAGGGCTTAGATGGAGGTTGCTGTTCACTATGAATTACTAAATCAAGGAAGCAGTGATGAGGGGAAAACAGAAAATGGCACTAGGTATGATATTTGGAGGAGTTTCACTAGTAAAACCCTTATAATTCAATTAGCTTGATAATATGCACATTTCCTGTGTTTAGGAACATGTATGATCAAAGCTGGCGGCACCAACGGGAAAACATAGGAGCAATGGGAAAAAAAACTGCATTCATAATTACAGTAAGGAAAATATCCACTGCATCTGATCGTGTTGCTAGTATGTCTGCTGTCTCATGTCACCCTTTTTGCAACACTGGTCACAGTGATGACTCTCACATGATCTCCCGCTGTGATAGGACCAAGCACTGTCGCCATATCCCAAAGGGAGGGGGATGACCATGGCTGTCTATTAGCAGTGTTGACATGACAACTGTGGACAATGACTGTCATTTAATGTTCCTTTTATAGCGCACTCTCAGTAATGTTGGAATTATTTAGCTGCACTGTGCTATAATGAGAAGTGCAAAATGTCTGCCAGTGAAGGGCTAAACACTTAATTCCTCATGCTTTTTTTAGGGATTACGTAAGTAGACGCAAGTAGACAGCGAATACAACTGAATAGAATTTTAAATAGACTTTTTTGATGTCTATAAAAATATAATTGCGCCCAAAATAAAGCATTAGGCTGGTCAAGAAATCTGAAGAATAATATGGGCAACTCAAAATATAAAACAGATTACAGAGAATAATATTCTCTACAGAGAATAACATCAGGGCCACTGATGATCATAAAAACTGGGGGGAAATATTTTGTTACCAGACTTTGCATCTTCATAGAATATATTCATATTGCAAGACATTGCTATCAGCACAACCTGTTTTTGATGCTGTTAATCGCATGATCAATTCATCCTGAAACACATTTGACCCATATACAGAGAAATCTGGTTTGTCCAACTGTGTCTCCTAACCCAATTTCTCAGACAAGGGAGCTATGGCCCGGATTGGCCGAGACCCCCCCCCCCCCCCCACCCCATCCATTACCTCCCAGTGAAACTACTGCCCCAATAGCATCTTGCTGGCAGTTGCCATGGAGACCAATCTTCATCATCAGGCATTAGATGAGTTGGTTATCCCATTCCACATCCTCACAATTAGAAGTTTAATCACCTATGTTAATCGATAAGGAGGGGAAAAAAGGAGGAAAGCAAACTAAATGTAACCTAGGCTTACAGATAGAGGATGCTAAGTGAAGAGCAGCAAGTGAGCAGCAGCAACCTGAGGGTTCGGTAAATACTGCGGCTTTTGGGTCAAGGTTCGGTACAGCAGCAAATTGAAAAGCCATCCACAACATTCCATTTAAAATGTTCCTGGCATTGTCTGTGGTGAAAAGAGGGTAATGTTGGGCCTCAAGTTTCTGTTCTGATGCTACATTTGGAACAATGTGGGAAGTGGGAACGCACCAATTGTGAAGTCATAATTATAACTCCAGCTTGACGCTTTTGTTGGTGTCTTGTAGCTGAAAATCATATTTTGGGACACAGAGAAAGGGAGTATTCACAGCTAGAAAAAAAATAAAACCATCCCTAACGCTCCTGTAATAGCTTCGGTGATCAGAACCTGCTGCCTAGGGTTGCTTCTAGGGGAGACTACGTTGGGTTGTTGTTCGCGTGTTGCCTCAGGATGCTGAATGTCAGTGTTGATGTGTCAATGGGAGGTATTAGCAGATGCATAGGCTATTCTAGCTGAATGTGGTGACCTTTTTCCATCGCTGTTTTAAATGGGAAGCAAGTGGTGAGTAAATATTTTCCTAAACTGGAGATTTAAGATGACAGTCTATATGAACAGAAGGTTGAATTAATTCTGACGATGTAGCATCCATACATTTTTTCATTCATATATTGAATAAATACTGAATAGATTTTTGTAAAACCAACTTAAGGTTTTGCATTACATGGAAAGAGAAACCAATGTGTTTGTTTAATTTATTCATTAAGGTTCATAGAGGACCAAACGGAGGTCCCTGTATCACATGGTTCAGGAGGAATACATGTACAGTGCCCCCTACTGGCCATGTTATTGTGGTTCTAATGAACACCATTCAGAGGACCTAGACTTCAGTGGAAATGAACACCCATCAGTGGAAAATAAAATCAGAGAGTGGAAAGATTCCACTTCCCATTGCCTGTGTAGACAAGCATGGTAATGCCTTTTTTCAGTACGAAATAAAAGGCAGTGCTTGATACCGCTCTCCCTCCCTGTTATCTGTGTTCAGTATCCCTCCCTCCCACACACCTCCACAGACACAGCTACAGTCTGACACCAACTGGCATCAAAGCCAATATGGTGGAACTACTAAAGAGTTTTCACAATTCACACCCAGCTCTGACACAGCTCATTTTCAGGTGTGCTGCGCATGCGCACGAGCATGCACACCTTCATCCGCTCCGTCTTGCAAACCACAGGCAAACGCACTAATGCTGACCCTAAGTAATTTGTAACTGTTGAAACGTAAATTGAAGCTGTAAACTGAAAATAAGCTGTTTCTTATAGGGGACCAGTGAAATGTCTCCACAAGGTGAAATATACCTTGTTCTACTACACTTTAAGGGATTTCTGGACACCATAACAACAGAACCTGTAAATTAAAACACACTCAACAACCCAAAGCTACATGTATCAACAAGGGGCATTATGTGTGGCATGTTTTACCAAAACATTTTCACAGGGGGTATGTACATTCAGGTACAATGTCTCAATATTTATTCAGCAGAAATTATTTTGGGAGCATACAAAAAGTGCATACTAAAATGCAGAATTTCTCTTGGTCAACAGGAGCCAGACCAGCTTTTGCAATTAAGTGAAAAAGCAGCACCCCCCCTTTCAACAGCCAGGAATGGATGACCATGTGACCAGTGTCCCATTTCATCACATCCCAGTTCAAGCATCCCCTTTAACCAAACCTGATTAATCCAAATAATCAATAACAAAAACATAATCAACGCTAAGGAGATTGACAATATGTTAGCATCACACTAACACAAATGGCTGTGCATGATAACATGTAGAAGCTTATAAGCGTGTAATGTTTTTTTCAGGTAAGTCTAAAAGGAGCTCCTGGGTCACATACTGTCCTCAATCACTCCACTTTGGCTGAGGGTACCAGACAGATTCCTCATTGAGTTTACTAGCATTACTGACAGGAAATCTCATTGGTCCTAAGCTCCCTGTGGAATGACAAGTCTGCAGGCTTGTGTCAGTTACGTGAGTTTACCATGTCTATAGTCCTGCTCCATCAATCATTAGATCATCTAATGACATTGTACAGATAATCATGTCCTTGAATTTACCCGCTCCTTTCTTGGCATTTTCAAAAACATAACAAATTTAATAAAAACACCTTCCCACCAGTCAGTCATGGCTGCTTACATTTTAGTTACTCAGCTAAGATGACAATATTATCATCCGCTAAGATCCACTTACATTAATGACTGCATTAAGTTAGTCCCTATTGCATTAGTATTTGGCAATTATTATTATTTGTTTTCAATCACGTAGGCGATGAATGAACCGTGATGATTAGGTGACCATTATGAAAGAAGTGCCAGTTTGGAAGTGGACCAAGGGCAATGGGGAATAAAATCCCTACTCTAATATCAAGCAGTGTTAAAACTGTACCATATTTCTATCTGTAACACCTAAGCCTAAAATAGAATGTACTTCCCCATGAAGTACAAAATACCCTTATTAGGGTAACCCATTGTTTAAATATCCTTGTGTGTACCTGAAGTTAAACAAAAGCATGATTTTATTGGTGGCCATATACTGCATTGCAATGTATTACACTCTGGAACTCCATTACAACCCATATTACTGATTTCACTGCCTTTGCGTAAAAAACCAAACTACCTGCTCCTATCACATATACTACAGAGTGTAGTCTGAACACTGGATGGTGGCCGTGAGCAGTCTTGTTAATGCATGATGAACAGATGGCTGGTTGCTGAGGGTCAGAGCACGTGGAGACTGTTCGGGTGGCAGGATATTAGGTAACTACTGACCTGTACTGCCTAGCAGCCTTACCTCCACCTACCAGGAAAGAATCCATGGAACAGTGGGTGTACGGGCTGGGAAGGGATCTTCCCTGCATGCTTCATTGCCTTGGACGTTTTGACAGCTGATAAGCCTGGCTGCCAATCCAACAACGTGTTGTCTAGCCAGACAGCCAGACCCAAACCAGACAGTGATGGAGCTGAGGATGGACTCTACGACTGACACATTAAGCTGGATTACGAGTGAACAAGATACTTTTCCTTTTGCTGCCACATCTAGCAGATCTGCTCAAGTGCCTTCTAGGAGATCGCTGTCAGGACCACACATAATTATAGAGGCTGGATCGGGAAGGAGAGGAACTTAGCGGCAACACTTAATTGCGTCACATGCAACAGAACCTCTGCAGCATTGTGGTCTATCACTTAACTCCCGCACACCAAGTCGATCCCTGGAACACACAAACCCACATACTTGCCCCTCAAAAAACAGCAGGGAATGATTACTTCAGTTCAACCTCTTCACTGGGGTCAGGTAGCTAAGCCCGGGGTTTGCCTCCTCTCTGGCTCAGGTTTCACTTTGTCTCCGGCTCCCAGCTGATAGCCCAGGTCATGTTCCCAAGGCCGGAGCACAGGAGGGGATCCACATGTAGAGAGACGCAAGGAACCTGTGTCTACCGCTACCAGGGGGTCGGTGAGTCAGCTAATGAGTGACGGCTGCTGGACAAGTAGAGTCGGCATGAGTGCAGCCAGAATGTTAAAAACAATATGGTTGGCAACGTGTAGCTCGTGACTCATCTCCATTACATAGCTTGATGAAGTCATTATTTAGAACAATGGAGCGGATGAGGATTTCACTCACGTCTGCTGAAAGTATCAGTGGACATGGTAGAAACTAGGGTACTTGTGTCAGACGATGGAAAAGCTTGGCAAAATGGAACTCTGGATTTGATTGGGGAACAGCTCGTTCTTGGCAGTGGGCTACAGCACTCCGACACTTAACAGCCAGGAGAGACCACAGGATGGGTAAACAGCTGAGAAAAAGCCTAGCAAAACCTCAGACAGAATATTCATTACGGGTAATGGGTGTTTGATGTTAGCTTCCTTTGTATTGTATTCCCCACCCTCTCTCCCTGATTAACTGTGCTTACTGACACATAGCCTAGGGACCTTCTCCTTCAGGGCAATACTCTACCAAGCTTGCTATTTATTAAGGAAGAAATATCTAAAAATAGATATCCAATTACCCTGCTCAGTGTAGATTACATGTGGATTTATTTTTAGTTTTTTGCTACTATCAGGAAACAGCTAGCTTTATCTGTGAGATCAATCTATACTGTGAATTCAATCCAGTCTGGTTAAAGAGGTATGACACTACAGGGCTCAAGTCAGTTTTTTTATAACAGTCCTAGGCTCTTTTCAACATTGTAAACATAAAGATTGGGAACCATCCCAATCTAATAAGCTAGTTTGGGAACCGTCCAAACTAGTAGGCTTTTTTAAAGAACATTTAGTAATTCCACAGATGCGGAGGGGTTATGACTACCAGAATAAACTTTGTAAATAAAAATACTGAAAAATATTCATTAAAAATCTGTTCTTCAGTGGCTATTGACGAGACAATAACTGACTAAACCGATACAGAAAAGACAAAAAAGATTATTCATTTTAGTTGATAGAAAGAGACAACAATTTTTTTGCAATGAAAGTTTTGTTAAACGACCATAACTGGAAAGAAGGATTTTAGAAAGAACTTCAGTTTTTTCCCCAAAAGCATGAATGGGCATTAGCAGAATTTCTTTTTTTCTCATTCCAATGTTGCAATGCTATTATTGGTGGAAAACAAACATGATGCCCAGGTCATTCCAAAGATACCTCTCTGACTGTTGATTATAATCTGGCAACAAAGGATTGACTGGGTTCATAATGGTTACTCTCCCTGAAAAATTACTGGCAGAAAAATACTATGAACACCAAAAGATATCGGAAAAAAATCGAAACATTTGAAAATATTTTGTCCTCTAATTCCTTACATTTCAAACTGACATTTCCGGCTATGTAAACTAAACTGCTCAAATGAAAACGTGTACAGTACGCATTCCCTACTTGCTAATTATACATGTTGGCATCCATACTATAGACACCCCTGCTGCGCTGAAAATGTTAATAAACAATCGTAGACTACATCAACATTGAACCGATCAGAACGTTTAGTTTACAATCAGCCTTATTGGATACAGATTTACTTCAAGAGAAATAATGATGCTAGCTAGCTACAATATATTGTGAGAGTTGATATATTCACACACATTTGATTTGTTTTCCTTCTGATTACCAATCAACGCATTCATAACTGATTTCATTGGACAAATAGCATTGGAGTTGTTTCAAGTGTTTCAGGGTTGTTGGAATAATTTAATCTCACAGTCAGTAATACAACTTCCAGATATATTAGTTAAAATGACTAAGACATGCCTAATCAAAAAAAGGGTGCCACAATTAACACTGATGTCTAAGAGCTGTTACGCACTACACAACATATGAATATTGAAAGGAAATGTGTGACCGATTCATCCAATCTTCCCTAAAATACGGATGACCATCTTATTACTGTTTAATCTTGAAAAAAATTCAATGTGAATCTTTTATATTTAAAAAGCAGCTGTCCTGTGGTAAAATGGTGTGGGTGTAGCCTAACAATGGCACGGTCATTAAAAATATTAATGCAAGTATATTGCGGATTAAATGACTCTCTACCCTAACATTATTACACTATGAGTTACCAACATAAGAACTTCTAAAACTGCTATATTTCAAAGGCAGTTAATTTAACAAGAAAAATAAACCACACAAAGTACATTCATTAACTAAAATGAGGCCCAGAGGATACAGCATTCACCATTGTCCTACCTTCTTCCCATACCCATCCACCTCAGAACAGAACTTGGCAAAGGCTCCCCCAGGGACACCAACAGAAATAGAACCAAAGATGGAGGAGGGAAAGAGGACAGCCAATGGAATGGAAAGAGACCATGCAACAGTTGCTGCACAGCCAGAGCGCAGGTTTAAGGATGGGCAGAGTAAAAAAGAAAATATTTGGTTTACAAAGAACAGAAACTCTTTTCATGACTCAATGGTTAGTGGACATATTTGGGAGCAGAGGCTGAACCATGTCCAAATCCTCATTTAGATTTCCTACACCAGAACAGGAACAGACACCTGTTACATCCACAGTCAGTATCGTTGAAGGCTTTCTTTGTTTTTACTAATTTAAGCGAAGAAATGTACCATGTTCGATTATTGCCAACATAATTCTCACCTGTCTTGGGGAGGGCGTAAATTACAGTTTCACAGATCTTGTCCCTTCTCAAGCACTAGGTTGGCTAAATTATATAATAAAAACATCCGTCCCTATACAATGTATATAAGCGAACTAGTAGTGGACAAGCTGACATGAATCAGGCTTACATCCTGAAGCGTAGCACATAATACAACAATATATGTTAGTCTTTGTCTAAACAACATCAGGGACATGTGTTTGTGGGTTTATTGTAGACTAGCAGAGGCCATCTGGACTTGTAAACAGCTGTCACTAATCGCATGGCTTTGGTAGCATTTGTTTGTGTTTTTTTTAATCTCTGTATTTTTGGAATCTAGGTTAGCAGAACGAATACTAAAGAACACATTACACGCGTAAGGGAACCAAATGCCATAGTGTTTAAAGGGCATTACTCTTCTGTCAAGGACTTGCTCTAGCTTACCAGACAGTGATAGTCGATCTCCCCTACGTAATTTGCCGGGTGTTCTGAATGTGAAATCATAGAAATGAATTGAATCAGTAAAGTAACCATTACTAAATATAGCTGGCTAAAAACCAAGCTGTAACTAATTAAGTGTGAACAGTACTATAGCTGGTCGGATATCTAGCTTACGTGTACAGTAGCATCTCATGTCCAAGTTAATGTTACGGTACAGGTATAGTTACTGAGACTGTAAAGCTCCAGTGTTCTCGTACCAACCTGGTTCTCAGCTGCTGGTCTATTAACTGTACCTTTGGCTAGCTACAGGACTAGGCTAGACAGTTATAAATGAGCTACCTAGCTAGCAAACGTTACCTTGTTTCGCACTTAGTAGCACTGTAACAAGCCAACTAATTATGAAACTGTGTGTACTGTATATTACCAGAATTTATTCAATTCAACCACACTCGGTTTCATACAAAGTTAGCAAGCCATATACAGTGGTTTTCAACTGACACTCATAGACGGCACTTACAAGTGCTATATATTAGCTACAGTGGTTAGCTTGCTTGCTAAGTCAGCTCACAAATACATGCTAGCTAAGAACAACGCATTAATCAAACCTTTTCTTGGAGCATCTTGACAATGACAGTCATTCGGATGCACGACCTTTCTTTACTACCCATAATCTCTAAAAATGTACCTTAAGCATAAAATTACTCACCCGTTGACGTTGAATAAAACCGTGGAAACAGCAGATGCTGACTGTGTTCTTGTAGTGTTCAGAACAGCTCGACTCCAATGTGCCAAATGAAGCCACCACGCTGATCAAACACATTTCAAGGCGGACCCATTCAGCGCGTTAACAGGGGAAAGCGCCAATGAATTTCTATACAGTACAGTGTATCTTCTCCGAGTTGTTTCTTTGCATGTAAGTACGTTTGATTGTATAATAGCAGGTACATACCTGTATTCGGAACTAATCTCCCCTTATCTGATTCTGCGAGTTGGACATGTGTGAATTTATAGTAAGTCTAGGAGTCTGATCCATTGGCAAAGCATAACAAAAAGTATATATTATACATAATAAAGATAAACGTTCAATGATTTATTAAATTACTTCTTAAACAAAATAACACAATTTGCCATATTGGATACTGGATGAAACAAAGTCCCATCTCAGTCACAATAAAAAATATAAGAGTGATGAGTCTGACGCTGTATTCCAAAGTACAAGTAACTTAAATATTGTGAACTATTCAAACAAACAGTATGATACAAGAACACATTCAGAAATGGGTCAAAATAGTCAGAAATCCAGTACACATTGCATGCAAAGATAAAGCAAATGCACAGAGAAGAACCAAGTAATATTCCTGAATGAACATGAAACAATCTAGGTGGCACTGCCAGAGGGGACCTAGGGCTTTCTCAAACTCCACACTGTGGGGCCATCTGCTGGTTCCACCTGTCTTTGCCAGAAACTCTCCAGTCAACACATAATGTACAATACCAATCAAATGTTTGGACACATATACTCATTCAAGGATGGTTCTTTATTATTTACCCCTTTTCCACATTATAGAACAATAGAAGACACCAAAACTATGAAATGGTGTTAACCAGACCAAAATATATTTCATATTGTAGATTCTTTAATGTAGCTACCCTTTGCCTTGATGACATCTGGGAACACACTTTACACTCTTTCAACCAGTTTTATGAGGTAGTAACCTGGAATGCATTTCATTTTACAGGTATACCTTGTTAAAGTTAATTTGAGGAATTTGTGAAACATTTCAGAAGCACAATCGCAAAAACCACAAAGGGCTATTATGAAACTGGCACTCATGAGGACTGCCACAGGAAAGGAAGGACCTAGAGTTACCTCTGCAGCAGAATTGCTGCAAATAAACTTCTGCTGAAGAACACCAATAGGAAACAACTACTTTGGAGCAAGACACACACACACAGAATGGACAATAGACCAGTGGAACTCTGTTCTGTCTGATAAGTTTAGATTTGACATATTTGGTTCCAACCGCCATGTCTTTGTAAAACAGAGTAAGTGAACACATGATCTCCATATGTGTGGTCCACACACTGTGAAGAATGGTATTGGTGGTGTGATGGTGCTCTCCTGGTGACACATTGTGATTTACTTACAACAAAAGTCAAACCCAACCAGCATGGCTATCATTTGTTTTTAATTTGTTGGAAAAGCATTCCTTGTGACTACACTATGAAGCTGGTTGAGGGAATACCAAGAGTGTAGAAAGCTTTTATCTAGGCAACCGGTGGGTACTTCGAAGTATCAAAAATCTAAATATATTTTCATTTGTTAAGCACTTTTTTGTTAACTACATGATTCCATTTCATTTCATATTTTTTTATGTAGTCAATACTATTTTACAATGTAGAAAATAGTAAAACTGAAGAAATTCTATTGAATGCGTAGCTGTGTCCAAATATTTGACTGGTACTGTATACGCCAATATTTTCAATCACTGGGTGCCAGGAAAGGAAATACACAGAAAACTGCCCCACAGTCCTTAAACCTGTAGAATACGCTGAATTATATATTCAGTCCTCATTGGGACAAAAATAATACAAAAGATAAATTAAATTCTTGTTCAATTATTAAATACAAGATAATAGCGCACAGCCCACATGGCAAACAAGGTTTTGGATACTTAACCAGTAAGATTAAACAAACATAAATATAAGAAAACACATCACAACTAAAAATCTGAACCATTTCTTAATTTTACAATGTACAAAATCTACTTTGTTTTTACAGCCTCAATATTGTCAATGAACTCTACACAACTGGAGTTGTACTATACCAATATATATGAAGCAGATATTTGTTATTAAAGGGACAATAGAAAGATACAATCTATTCTCAATAACATTCTGGACTAATTCAAAAGACAAGACAATATTAGGAAAAATCCACATATTTTCCATCCCTTTAAAAAAGGAACATATATTTTATGATCTTTAAACACATCATTACGCTATTTAAGAATGCATTTAATTGAAACCCTAATAAAAATACTTTTTGACCTAAGTTAACTTTTAAGCAAAGCCATTCAGTGACTACATTCATAAAAAAAACATGGTTGGATATATAGTAAACTATAACTGGGAAAAAACAACAGCTTTTATTATTGTTTTATATTGGTACAACTACATTATCATTAGTAGGGGTTAACTTACTCTCAGAAACATAAGTGCTAAACATGGTTGTGTTCTATGTACATCCTCATTTACTTGCATTTCAGAAAAGTAGGGCTATTCAATCTGCTTCATTGTTGCCGGAAAGTCTTGTAGTACTGACTGATACTTTAGATGGTTGATTCTAGGAATCCCCTGACCCCAGCTCTGTCTCTGTAACCCAACCGTTTATACTGTAGCCTTGCTTGCTACTCCATTCTCCAAAAAGGTTTCTATGGTGAAGTGCTGAGGGCAGCGGCGGCCTCATGTGTCTGACGAGCAGAGGGAGATCTGGTGCACAGTGCCCAGGTCTGTGAGCATCTGTCTGATGCGGTGTTTGAGCTGAGGAAGTCGGGTTAAAGGGTCTGGAGGCTCCAGCTCCCCCGTGTAGTCCAGCCAACTCTCCAACACTGCAAAGGAGGAGGGGGAAAGAAAGTAAAGACCAAAAAAGAACAAAGAAAATGCCGGTCGCGAGGAAATATGACATGTAAACCTTGCAGCAATCTGAAATGTCTCTTCCTTCCACAGGACAGTAATCGTTTTATGAACCAATGTCCTATGTAATAAAGACTGGTTTGTAAGGACTGGTTTAAAGCTGCATTCACAGAAAACTCAATACTGACCAACTGACCTATTAACCAATCATGTTATTATACCAAGAATGAACCCATTTATATGTGGTTCAGTCTGTGTAAATGACACCTAAGAGCAATACCATCCAGCTCCTTCTCGATGAGGTCCATCCTGTGCGTGACTTGGCTGTGCATGGCCTCTATGTGATCCAGAAGGTTCATCTGCCACTGCTGATGCAGCGCACTCTCTTTGTCTGGGTGTGGCTTTGTGTCTGTGCTAGGCTCAGCCTCTTCCGTCTTCACCTCCACCTCACTCTCCTTTCCCACATACAGCTTCTTGTACAGGTCCGTACCCTGATCAGAACAAAAAACAGCTTCACAGAGTGCACCGCACATTTCCCCACGACCTACTCCATAAGATACTGCATATTATGACTGATAATCACTCATTTCTACAGACCTTGTCTGTTTGTAGGACAATAGGTTGGATCTTTGCTCCGTCCTGTAGCAGGGAGCTGGGGTAGAGCTTGGCTCTGTCCGGGTCCAGTGGGCCACCATAGCGCTGCTCCAGCTCAAGCAGGTTCTCTGTGCTCCTCAGGCTGTCCTCCAGCTCAGAACCTCTGCGTGTCTCCACTACTAGCCTCTGCTCCACCGCTGGGTAGTACGCCCGTGGCTTCTGGTAGCAGTGCTCGCTGCTGATGTAGGAAGTGTACAAGTCCTGGAAGCGGGCTGGGCTTCTCTGAGACACGTTGGGCTTTTCAGAAGGGGTAGAGGCTGACATCCCTCTCAGCGCTTCACAGCTCAGCTCCCCGTCCCGGACTGCAGGTGAAGGGGCCCTGCTCGCCTCCATGCTGCAGCTCCTAACGAGATCCTCCTCCTGCTGTTTCCAGGGTTGGCACCACAGTTTCAGGTCAGAGTGTGTTGGGGTTCTGTAGAGGATGATTAAAAGACGGGTGAGCCCGGTGATGGCTAATTCACAGCCACCAAAGGCCCAAACAACCCAGAACCAATCACACTCAAAACTGTGGTCTGTGGCGTTTTTATGAAATATTAGCAGTAACTTTCATTGTACTCACTGGAGGATGTTCATCTTAAGCTGCAGGCCGTTAAGCACCTGAAAGACGTGGTGCACATCACCCAGGAGGTGATGAGTGGCTGTAATCTTCTTCCCGTTCTGGTGGGAGTAGTTCTCATTCAGGAAAGACAGACCATACATGTGACCGCTGCTCAGCCAATCCCTGTCATACCAGTAGCGCTGGCTCCGCCTCTGGGCTGTTAGAACAGGCAGGGTGAACATTCATATCCACTCTAAAAGAGCAGAAGCCCGTAGGAGAGACAGTATTACATTGAAGTGTTTACACTCTGTTCACCTGGTGGGTCTCGGCAGATGTAGCAGTTGTAGGTGTCAGGCACATTGTGCTCAAACAGGCCCATGCAGCTTCCATGCTGCCAGCACAAGCATTCATCACACTGGGAGAGAATGGACAGGTCGTGGTCAAGTCACACATTCAACACAACACTTAAACCAAACAGTAACAGGACCAGCGAAAGACGAGGCTAATCAGGGATTTATTGACTCTGCTGATCAGAGAAAAAGGTGTCCATTCCTCACCTGAATCATAAACTCATTCTCCTCTTCCGCTCCACAGACACAGCGGACTACGTCAGAGCCCTCGGTTACCATGGAAACACAGTGTTCTGACATGGGAGTGGTCACATCCAACTCCGATTCAATGTCCTCATCGGTCCACTCAGCACTGACTGTGGACCAATCACTCTCATCTATTCAAGGGGATAACATAGTTTAGATGCCACCAACTCACTTTGACCAAACTGGACCAAACTAGATGAGGAGCACACAAAGCATTGAGATAGAAAAGATATAAGCTCTTGGTACCCACCATCCTCTTGCAAATGATCTGTGATGTGTTCTGGGCTTGAGTCGTAAGATAACTTGTGTTTGTGCAAGAGGGGGAGTTTGGATGCCAAATTCGTATTGGACTGAGGTGTGTTGGATAAGGAGATGCCTATGTTCTCCTCACTATTCGCATTCTCTGTCAAGGGGGGAGCATACTCAGGTTTAGGACTGATGTCAGCACATTGAAATTTCAGGTAAAATATTGAATTATCTGGGGCATTAACCGAGCATTACAAGAAAAGGATTCTCTTTGGATTTAGGCTGCATTCTAAAGGCAAATAAATGAGACACTCAGCTAAAAATAATTAGGTACCACTAAAGGCATCAGTGGACGAATACAGACAGAAATTGATATTTCCAGACACTCAATAACATCTTACCAGACTTTTTCTTCTTCCTTTTCTTCTTTTTATTGTGGTGTCTTTCCATCTTTTCTTTGATATTTTTCCCTGATGAAAAAATAAAGTTGAGGTATCACAATAGAAATATTAACAAGCAGTTAAAAACCAATGTGTAATTTTTGTGTGAAGCATAGTGGCAATGTTGATGGTAAATTGGCCCTCACCTGTATCACTTTCTCTTTCTTCGTGAAGTCTGTTGGTGTGCTGGTTCTCCTTCCTCCTGTCACTCAGTGAACTGCGCCGATGACGGCTCACTCCGTTTGCAGACTGTCTGTCACCCAGGGGAGAGTCTGTGGAACGGTGTACAATAGAGAGAAAAAGTTATCATTGATTAATTCACAGTATGTTAATATACAGCACAAATTAGTTAGAACTTGTGCACATTTTCTTTTGAGCTAACTGAACTCCATTGAGCTTGATTTTTTGTCCTAGATTAGTCTTAATCTTTGTCTGCAAAATGGGCCCTGGTGGTTTGCAGTAATTAAGACATACTTCTAAATGTAGGCATGTTAGCCTACCTTTAAATGTTACCTTTCAGCCCTCCACTACCTCATTTCTCTTCAGTGGCCATGCGTTCAAATTCCAGGGTTTTACAGCTTTTCAAAAGTCTAATTCTTTCAGCTTTCAAACACTTTCAATCTGAGCATTATAAAAGCTTTCTAACACCTTGCAAATTCGGTAAATCTTATAATCTAAAATGAAAACCTCTCTGAGGCCCCTGGATGACAGACAGATACAATCACTGCCTTGCTAGCTATGTCTGCATTTGGGGAGGTTAGTAACAAAGTAAGGTTGCATTGCCTCATTACATTCTAGCGACTATTTGGCAGCATATGAACTCCTCATGAAAAATCTATTTCTTCCTGTATCTTATTGTATCTTCCAATACCACTTCAGTTAGAGGCCAGGTTTAACAGAACTCTTCACAAGATATCATGGAAGTGCATATTGATGGTATTGGAGGATTTTGATGCTGATCGTCATTGAAATAAATTGTCTAAATTAATTAGGTCACCTCGAATCTCCTGTGGCATCCTCACCGCTCATCTCATTCCCACACTGCCTCTGGTCAAGTGAACATGAAACGTGAGCAGCGCCACAGCTCGATATCGTATACACTTGTTATTGCCTGTTGCCAAGCCCTGGTATACAACAACTGGTTGAGATATAACAACAGTGCGGTCTGACCGCGGTTGTTCCCCGGGGCCGAGTGCCACTACTCACGTGTAGAGCCGGACATGTTGCGTCTCCTTCTTGGGGTCTCCTGAGAGCCGGGCTGCTTCTCTGCGGCCTGCGTTAGCATGCTGCAGCCAGAAGCCGGCTCCATGTCGGCGTGGTAGTATTTAACATGGTAGTGCAGGAGAGAAGGCTTCCGGAAGGACTTGACACACCCAGGTGCTTTGCACTTGAAAGGGTTGTGGTCAAGTTCAATGGAGAGGATTGGGGGCGGTTGGTTTTTGATGACTCGATACACTAAGAAAGTCATAAAAGAACAGCATGTATGTACTTTAATCGAAGAGTGTGCGTTCACATCTTACTAACCTGGTAGGGACCATATCTATTTCCACAAGAATAATAAAACATGAAAAATCCGTAGGTTAAACTTACAATTGGGTTTAGAGACAAGGTTTGGGGGGTAATAAGGTCAACAAGGATAAAGACTCCTACAATGTCCGTTAATGAGGCTGTACTCACATGGCTCCCTGCTGTACTTATGCGTGGTAGGCAGGTGAATTTGGCGTTTCAGAATGGCTTCTGTAAAGAGACATACAACAGATATTCAACTGCTGCCCTACAAGGTCTGGAGCCTGCTGGTTCTGCTGTTCTACTTCATCATTAATTGTCCGTAAATCCTTGGTTATGAATAGGTGAAAAATCCGTAAAACTTGTTTTGAGGTCTAAGGTTAAATATAAGGTTAATAAATCAATTGTTGCTATTTTGGCACAGGATTAACAAATTCCAGAAGTCATCTCACATCTCCATATAGGATCTGGACCTGTATGTATATAGCATCTTTATGTAATCATAAAGCAGTCTTTGATCTTCATGAAGAAATATCCTGTGTCCCCTGAACACATGTTACACTTTATATTGGCAAACTGATCCTAGGTCAGAACTCCAACTCATATTTAAGTACAGACAGAGGATTAGGACAGGTCTTGAAAACCTCTAATTATCTGTTAACTTTGGAAACCACTTAGTTTCGACCTGAGCATATTCATCTCCATCTTATTTACCTATATCAGATGGGCCTTCGATGCCACCATTTGCAGGTGTCTGGTCTAGTGTTACTGCTTGGGAGGCTGGGACAGAATTGTATCCTGCCACTTTTGGAGACTGGGATTGATTGGTTTGGTCTGGAAATGGAAGGACAAGTTAAAAGCAAAGGACAAAAATTATTTAGACTGACAGTAACAGTTAGGTCTGGTTATATACAGACCTACTACTTCTGGCCTTCTCTTTGGCAATGGCATCTCTTCCAGAGACGATCTTCTCTTCCTCAGTTCACGCTGACTCTCTGTAAACAAGAAGAAAATGTTCAGTGTGACTCAGCAGACATCCTCCTGGTGTTCATTTATGCCACAGCAAAGCAGTACTTGTAGGGCTGCATTAAATGTACCAATATATTAAATTCCATTAATAAAATGGTATTGTATCTTTACGTAGATGGTAAAACTTCAGTAAGTTTTACCATCAAGTGAGTACCTTGCTCTCTATGGGAAAAAGGGTTGTGTACTTTGACAGTAAAACAATACAATTTAAATTAATGAAGCAAAAAAAATTTCAGTATTTGCTGTTATTCCCCTTTAACTTTTAAGTACCAACCTGTTGAACTCATCCAAACATGCTCTAAGAAGCTCTCTGTTTTTTACACCAAAAGCCAAGCTATCATCTCTATTTCCTCTGTTAGGCCATGCGGCACCAATTTAAATCTGATGATTCTACATCTTAGTTATTGTGCCTTGTCAAAGACTTTCAGTAACCTACACACCTTCCAATGCTCGGTATCGGTTCCTCCTGGGCACTTGGGGATTCTGTCCCGACACGTCGTCTTGTTTCTTCTCTTCTGGTTTTTGGATACGACTTAATCGTTCCACATTTAGATTGACTTCTTCCCTGTTAGTTTGGACAGATTGCCCATCTTCATTGGCTAGTGGCTCTTCAGTCTCTTTCTTCCCCTCTCCTGCCTCCATTTTCACCTCACCATTCATGTTCCTATTCTTTCCAATGGTTTCGCCATTGCTATTCACAGTTTTTTCCTTGT
Organism: Esox niger; assembly: GCA_016801105.1. Classification (NCBI taxonomy): domain Eukaryota; kingdom Metazoa; phylum Chordata; class Actinopteri; order Esociformes; family Esocidae; genus Esox; species Esox niger. Next base: position 30,702 of record JACXGJ010002745.1, on the reverse strand, counting down.
CCTCTTTCTTTATCTCCTCTTCTCTTTTGGTCTCTCCATTCAAGTCAGTTGAGCGTTTTTTGCGTTCATTGGTCTTGTCTTTTTCGTACTCAATGGGTTTGTGTTTTCCATTGTTCTGCTCTCTGCGAGTTCTCTCCCTGGCCTTCCCATTCTATTGATACAGAAATAGGTAAAGCTTTAGGGCAGTTGTACTGAAACTTTTTAAACAAGTACCCAATACTTTCAGCCAGAATGACTGAAAACAAACATTGCGGCTTTAAAAGACTGTTATTTATTTTGCGGAAATACAAAAATGATGGGACACTGTGTAAAATGTAAAGAAAAACAGAATGCAAATCATTTAAACCCTATATTCTATCGAAAATGTAACAGTGACAACATATTAAATGTTGAAACTGAGAATTGTTTTTGCTTCTTGAAAAATATATGCCCAACTTGAATTTGATGCCAGCAACATGTTTCAAAAAGCTGGTATAGGGGCAAAAGACTGGAAAAGTTGTGTAATGCAAAAAATATATTTTTACCTGGTGGGACATCTCACAACTAATTAGGTGAAAAAGCAACAGGTCAGGAACATGATTGGGTAAAAAAGAGCATCCTGAATAAATCAGAATGTGTATCTTGTTACGTCTGCAGTGAGACTAGAACACTGGTTGCTTGCGTGGAAGGCTACATCTCTAACCATTACGCTATTTAACAAGGTGTAATCAGTCAGTCACTCAGGAAGAGACAGTCGCTCTTCTTGGCCAGCTCAGCTTACGTGTCTGGCAAGAATACAACAACTGAGACCATGAAATGCTGAGCAGCTGAAATCCTACCATCAAGCAAGAATGGGAATACATTTCAATTTCATAACTACAACAATTGGTCTCCTTAGTTCCCAAACACTTAGAGAATATTGTTGAAAAAAAGAGGTGATGCAACACAGCGGTAAACAGGCCCCTGTCCCAACTTTTGGGAAATATGTTGCTGGCATCAAAATCAAAATGGGCATGTATGTTTCCAAAATAACATTTCTCAGTTTCAACATCTAATATGTTGACTTGGTACTATTTTGCTATTAAATACATGATTTGCTGCAATTACCCAAATGTGCCCAGGACGGATACATTGTGCATTCTGAGACCTTTCAGCACACCATTGCTATACTGCGCTATTATTTGCCAATTCTGACACACTTTTCAGCTTGCATGATCCCTGCCATTCTCATCAACTAGGTGTTTTCATCCCCAGGACTAACATTGCCTGGATGTTGACTTTTTCTTGCCGTGTTTTTGAAAACCCTACTCGATATTTCTGCATTTCTGAGACAGCACCCACAATCACACAAAACTAAAAGTCACCTACATCAATCTGTCTAACATTCAAACACCAATTGAAAGCCTGAATACCACTCTGCCTGCTTTATTTAGTGAGCCACTGCCATGTGACTGTCAGGGAGCGATATGTTTTCCTGAATGAGGCTGTGTACCAAATGAACTGCATATTATTTGGAATTATTTTGGCGACCCCACTTGGTGACCTGGCAGAGTCAGCAGTGCGTTTGTGACACCCTGCATTTAGCTAACCCAGTCAACCACCCTTTGACTATGAACCAATTATGGTATGGAGCGCTCACCTCTGACTTATACGGCTTTACTTTTGTTGGCTTAACAGTCTTGACAACTCCATCAAAGAATTTGACAGTGTAGGAAGCTGAAGAGAGAAAACCAACTCGGTCAAAATATTTAATGTAACTAGAATGCAATACATTTCTGATCAAATTCTACCAATTCTGTCGAGTGGAAGTGTTGTACCTACCATCTCTTCTGACTTCCAGAACCTTTGCAGGATAGTAGCGGCAATCCACCCAACAGGCCAACACTTTCTCATTCACCCGAAACACCTGCAACAGACAGGAAAGGTAGTCACTGTTATCAAAACACCAACCTGAAAATCATCATCATCATCATCATCATCATCATCATCATCATCAGGTACAACTGGACGTTGGGAAGTCTAATTACACATTCTGCAGGTACATGTTATCATTTTCATCCTAGGATTTCAATGTTTACGTCTGGATATAGTCTAGGAAAACAACACAATGACGAAGTCTTGGAATCAATACAAAAGCGGGTTCATGGATTTGCAGGTTTAAATTCAAAACCATTTTTTACACTCTTTCCAATTTCATGATTTTCAAAATGCAAACTGTTGAACTGCTATTTAACGTATTGCTTGCTAAACTAGTAAGTATTTGCCCAGATGCTGCTGAGCTAATTTGCATAGCACTATGGTAAGACCCAGAGGCACTGTCGGTGTGCCGCGTTCAGGATTCAAACTCCTGGTTGTAATGACACAGCTACACATCAAGGCAGGGCTTAGACCAATATACCGCTCAAATGAGGCATTGTAGCTTTAAAAGTTAATGATTTATAGTAAACACTGCATGTAAACTCTAGGGCAGCAACATACAACTATTTTGATAATCGATGAATCGGTTTAATATTGAAATGAGCATGCTCATATGTCAACCCACCCCTCGAGCACAAAGTAGCCCAAAGGGTTGGAGGTGCAACCGCAAACATTATGTTAAATCCATCAAAATTACAGAAGGCCCTTGTTACACTGTACAATCAGATACTTTTGAACAATTTGTATATGATGCATGAAAACGCTCATACAGGTCTCTGGACATGGTTATGATTTGTGCCACATTTGTGCCGAACTATAAGAAAAGTAAACACTCATACACTAGGTTGGAGTGCGGAGCATTGCAGTCTACTCCATCTTTCAATAATTTTTTTGCTGCGTCAACCTTAATTAAAATGTTTGTATTTAACCGATTAGTTGTTGCAGCCCTATTTGACATAATTGAAAATAGGTTTTCCCAATAACGAAGTGCATATAACCCGCATCTGGATTAAGTCCAAGCCCGTGCCTCCCTCACCGAGGTGGGCTGGTTGTCCTGCAGACCCTCTCTACGCAGCTGGATCCTCTCCAGGGGTCTCAGGTAGGGGCTGGTCCAGTCAAACCACTCATCATAACGATGGCTCCACTGACGGTAGTGGATCAACACTTTCTCCTCTTCATAGTTTATCTTCTCTATGTTGGCCTGGTACCTGAGTAGTGGAAGGTGACAAAGAATGTTAAACAAGACAAATAAATGGCAGATGAGAGGAAAAGGAACATTAAAAAACTGCACAGCACAGTGATCTGATGGAAATAACACTGACCAGTTCTTTAGTCTGTCACGAGCTTCCAGCTGTGCTCCCACCTCAAAAGTGATCCCTCTTCGATTGGGCGGAGTCTTGGTCATCATGGACTCATCAGAGACCTACCTGTGAGACAGCATCTTTCATCAAACATCATGTCAAATATCCACATGAATAGGCCACTAAGAAAGACATGTGTCACTGCACAAAGTGCTGCTGTCACAATGACACACATCCCAAATGTGTCAGTTCAATATAAAAGTTTAACTTTGAAGTTTGTCTTTCTGCCGGACCACGTAAGCGGAGCAGAAAACTTGGGAAAACTTTGCTGGCTAAAACCTTCAGTTTCAACATTATAGTAAGCCTGAAATGAAACAGTTAACACGTATATTGCGACTGTTTCTGGTAGATTTTTTAGCTACGCTTCCGTGCATGCGTTTCGGGTCAGGATAGAAACACATTTGCTGGCTACAACTTACAAAGAGTTACGTTATAGAAAGCCTTGACTAAAACTGTATACGGTTATACTGTGACTGTTTCTGGCATGGAAAAGTGTTTCAGTCTTGTTAGTAATTGCTCAATTAATGTCATAATTAGTAGATTACTAGTAGATACAAGCAGATACTAGTAAGCTTATTACTGGCTAATACGCTGTTAAAATGTTAAATGTCATTCACGAATGAAAGAAAAAAGTTGTTTTGCCATGAAATAGCTGTCAGACTTGCTAGCAATTGCTCAATTCTTATGAGTATTCCAGATGGTAAGTATATACTGGTAAAGCCTATTACTGGCTAATACGCTGTTAAAACGGCCAGTGGCAAACACCATAGAGTTCATAGACGCTATTTGTGGTGGAGGTAAACTTAGTAAAAAACATTAGTCAGTTTAACTGTATCAATATCATTCACCAATGGCCAATTAGCTGTTAAAACAGCCAGTGGCAAAAGAGGATTTGTTCAGGGTAGACATAAGAGGCTGTACTGACATCCATCATATGTACAGCTTTGTGGTGTACTGGTTAATGACACATCCTTCCACATAGGCGACCCGGGCACCACTTTCTATTGCAGGCCGGCTGAACTAGGGTTGCCTGGTTTCTTCTTTTAAGAGTGAAGACATTCCACTTTAAAGCACTGTTTGCTGCAATCACACAATTGTATGAATTATACACCTAACAGCCAACACATTGGGACCCCGTACAGGTGAATTGAATAACACTAACCATCTCGTTATCATGGCACCTGTCAGTGGGTGGGATATATTTGGCAACAAGTGAACATTCTGTCCTAAAAGTTGATGTGTAGCAGGAAAAATGGGCAAGCATTCGGATCTGAGCGAATTTGACATGGGCCAAATTGTGATGGCTAGACCAGATGACTGGGTCAGAGCATCTCCAAAACTGCAGCCCTTATGGTGTGCCTGGTCTACAGTGGTCAGTACCTATCAAAAGTGTTCCAAGAAAGGAAAGGTGGTAAACTGGCGACAGGGTCATGGGTGGCCAAGGCTCATTGATACACGTGGTGGAGCGAAGGCTGGCCCATGTGGTCCGATCCAACAGACGAGCTACTGTAGCTCAAATTGCTGACAAAGTTAATGTTGGTACTGACAGAAAGGTGTCAGAACACACAGTGCATCACAGTTTGCTGTGTATGGGGCTGCGTAGCCGCAGACCAGTTAGGGTGCTCATGCTGACACCTGTCCACTGTCGAAAGCACCTACAATGGGCAAGTGAGCATCAGAAATGGACCACAGAGCAATGGAAGGTGGCCCGGTCTAATGAACTACGTTTTCTTTTAAATCACATGGATGACCAGGTGCGTGTGTGTCGCTTACCTGGAGAACACATGGCACCTGCATGTACTATGGGAAGAAGGCAAGCTGGCAGAGGCAGTGTGATGATTTGGGAAATGTTCTGCTGGGAATTCTTGGCTCCTGACATTCGTGTAGATGCTACTTTGACACATACCACCTACCTAAGCATTGTTGCAGACCATGTGCACCCTTTCATGGCAACAGTATTCCCTGAGGATAATGCATGCTGCCACAAAGCAACAATGGTTCTGGAATAGCTTGAGGAACACAACAAGTTCAAGGTGTTGACTTGGCCTCCAAATTCCCCAGATCTCAATCCAGTCGAGCACCTGTGGGATGTGGTGGAAGAACAGCCCAATCCATGGAGGCCCCACCTTGCAACTTACAGGACTTAAAGGCTCTGCTGCTAACGTCTTGGTGCCAGATACCACAGCACACCTTCAGAGTTCTAGTGGAGTCCATGCCCCAAGGGGTCAAGGCTGTTTTGATGGCAAAAGTGGGACCTACACAATAGTAGGTAGGTGGTCATAATGTTATGGCTGATAGGTGTATATTCGTCATTCAATACACTAAGCATTCACTTAGACAAATGTAATTATGGTTTGAATCTGTTTAGAGTACTGCAATACCACACCCTAAACTGGCAGAGCACCCTGCTGTCTCAGTATACCTGCTGACTGGTCTGTCTAAATTACATAGTACTACTTACCTAACAAAAATATAAAACGGTAGTGCTCCCATGTCATTAGCTGAGGTGTAAGTTGGCACTGCTTGATGCTGTTGTGAGTAAGACTAAAGAATTTCTTTATGATGGAGCGTAGGGCTGGGAGATTTGGTCAAAATACAAAAATACATACATTTTCTATTTTTTTTATTATGAACACATTTTAAAAAGTCATTTGAATGAGCTTTCTCCATTCTGACAGTTTTACACCTCACAGAAACTCACATAGAGGTACTGTAGTCCAATTTCTAGAATGTTTTAATTGATGCATCGCTGTTACAATACAAAAGTTCCTTCTTTTGGCTCTATACAAAAGGGTTTGGCTCCGAATGTTTGGATTTAAAATCAAACAATTACTATGACATAATAATAATCAGGAAGGCCACGTATACCGAATAGCTTTCAGCACAGAATTACCAGCCCTTCTTTGTTACACATATTACTCTGCATGTCTGGCCCTGACAAGCAAGGAAAACAATGAGAGCAATGCAAGATACTGGTATATCTTGATGAAAGCAAAAGTTTACTTACTTTTATATAATAGCAAAAAGTTAACTTAATCTCTCGATAAAAGCAAAATGTTCATTTTAGATGTAAAAAATCTTTCATAATACTCACAAAAGCCAAAGTGAATCTACTATGCAGGATTTCCTTCTTTCAGTACAACTGACACCTTCACTTAGAGACCAATACTGTATCGTTTGTGAATCAGTGGCATTATCCCTGGCATTGACATCACTATGTAGAAATTAAAGGAGCAGTTTACTACTATCTTAAAAATGTTAGATGTTTGCTCATTCTGAAAGTAGGCAAAACATGTACATCTGTGGTTTGATATTGGTTGAACAGCCTTAAGCATTGGAGGTAGATACAAGCGTGTTGGAGGTAGATGCCAGCGCATTGGAAGTAGATAAGTGTATGTAATTTGGTTAGAACACAAAAGATTTTCAACATCAACCTCCAATACTTAAGCATTGCCTTAGACTTGTTTTTTAAATGTTCAGCACTTCTCATAATGCCTACTCCAAAACAAATGGTAGCTTAAGAAATTACAGAAGTATATGTGCTGTTAAATGACCTTTTTTATTTTATGAATTTTCAAATTAGGGCTGCACCTATCGATTATTTTGGTAATCGATAATGCCATGCATAATATGCATGATTATTTGAATAATAAAAAGAAACAAATATGGCTCATGGTCTATGTTGTGTTGCTTTTACACTGAACAAGAATATAAACATAATATAAAGACTTGGTCCAATTATTGTTGGGTGCCCAGAGAGGAGCGAATAATGTGACAGCAGCAACACTTGGTGCACAGAAGCTATGATACACCTGCTAAGTATGGTACACTGCTAACATAATCCCAACAGTCACAGACACAAATCATTTGACATCTCCATGTAGGATAGGCACAATCTATAAAACAGATAACCCAGGCGAATAGAAAAAAAATCAAAATTAAGCACAAACAAAACCTATGGCAATTACCAGATGAATTGGAACTCTCATCTAGATGTTAGCCAACATAATAACATCTGCTAAAGACAATCAGCTTAAAATGTGTCTGTAAAAAAGGAAACCATAAGCTTTTTGCTGTCAGCAAGTGACATGTCTGTGAGACTTGTCCCAAAACATCACTTGCCCCCTCCAAAAATTTCACCACAATACAAGTCAATTTCTGATTGGTTGATTCTACTGTCATTCCAAATTCTGCTCCAATAGAGTTGAACAGCAAATGTCTTCTGTCCAGATCGTGATATTATTTTCTCTTTGTTAATAAATCTTCTCTTTTCAACCCAAAATGGAAAGAAAATGAATTAGAAAACGACTAAAATTCCTGAAACAAAAAAGTATGGGCTTTTACATACACATATACATTTGTACACATTATACAGCTATTAAGTCTGCATATTTCAGCGACGAATTGGCCTCCACATGCAAATCACCTAATCTTTTTATCACCTAATAATAGGACCCATCACCGTACCCTTCTTTATCTAAACGAAGTCTCTAACTGTTTCTTATGTTTCTTAAAAATCGAATCATGGATTACAATTTCTCCTGGAACGGACTACTTTAAGGTCGATGAACCATCCAACATCATGTTATTCAATAGGTTAGTAAACGTACTTTAATTTTGAGGCACATGAAATAACTTTCTGCTACCTTTACAAAGCAGCAAATCACTTGATCTGGTATGTCTACTGATGTTTCTCCGCGCATAATTGACAGTGACAATCAATCAAAAGTGACGCAAATAGCGCACGAGTTCCAACCTTGTTTACATTGTCAGAAGCTCTATGAAACTGTTTTGATGACAACAACTTCAATAAATTAAACAACGTCCTGAAGGTGATGTTACATTACACGTATATGTAAACCCGTCCAATAAAAAACGGTGACAGATTATGTAAATATCCGACTCGGTCAGTTCTCGCGGATGAAACGCACATGAAACGTAGTCTAATGGCTGCGCAATAATTTCGCTGAATAACACTTTCCTCATGAACTTTCTTAAAAGCGTATCTAATGAAATACGTTGTTTTCAAATGTGAACGTAATTATGGCGTTAGAAAAGTCAAAACTATACAATTGTGCAAAAACAAAGGCTAGTCTTCGCGTTTTGCTAATGGCAGTTGCCGCCGATGTTGAATTGAGCTCATTGGATAAAAGCTGATGACAATGCCAGTATGGATACTTTATAGGACGCAGACGCTGTCAATCAACGGTTTACTTTGCCGGGGCCTCGTAGGCCTGCTTATGTTGTAGCTACTTGCAGACTACGGCAAGTAACCACAGCTAACACAGATAATAATAGTTAGCCGAAAACTACACAGAAGTTGGCAGAGACAAAAATATACAGCCATGCATTAGATGTAACGGTTCACTTAAACGAAATAACTTTTCAATAAAGCAGGTAACATTTGCTTCTCCATCATGAGATGTACATTATTCCCCACGCGTATGGACAAGTTTACTATTATCAAAAGCGTCATGTCTGCCACCAAAACACTTGTAATTGTATTTTAACATTTAATGGTAAATTATATACATTTTCTAAGAAATCCTGAATAGTTTGTTTAAAAAGTAAATACGTTACCTTTGCTCTCCTTGTTTCTCCTCGTGGATGACGCATGCACTTCACTTGCAGATCCTTCATTCGAGCAACGTGCTTTTCGGGTTCCGACCCTCAACGCAGTTTGTTTCACGTCAACACTGCGCGAACAGCCTGTTACGAAGTGAGGAAACGTCTGCGCGTGCGCCACTTCCAATTACTCAAACATGCCCCTTCTTCCTTCCTGCCCAATACAACAACTACAAGTACCTGTTCCATTCTATTGTGAATCGTACCTTTTTGGAGGTTGTTTTAGTTTAATTGAACCTCTTAAAAATAGGTTCAAGTCTGTCCTCATTATTTCTGAGAGTGCTGGAGAAAAACTACAGTGATACTGATCCAAACATGTATTCAGTTTGTTTCGCTGTCTATTCCATTTTTATTCTCGTATGTTGAACTATCCAATAATGTTTACAGTTTTTGAAGTGTCGGCCTTTGTGCTATACGAAGCACAATCGTACCTGGTGTGACCAAAGTACGATGACCAAAGTTTTGTTGCGCTTATATTTGTGTTCATTATAGTTAGAACAGATTTCCTAATGTCAACAAACTTAATGAAATTAAACGGCTTCAGTTTGTGACATAAAATTTAAGTCAGGGGCAGGGGCTCAGAATCATAAAATAGTTTAGTATGTTTTCAATAATGTACAGAACGAAATGTTTGAATATGATTCTAATATATACAACCGTTTCCTAAACACTTGTGACACTGCTTTAAACGCAAATAAAAACAGAATGCAGTTGATGTGCAAATCATATATATATATATATATATGTTTAATTGAAACTGAAATATTTTGAAACTGAGATATTTTATAGTTTTGGGAAAAATACATGCCCATTTTGAATTTGATGCCAGAAACACATTTCAAGGAAGTTAGGACAAGGGCAAGTTTACCACTGTGTTGCATCACTTCATATAACAATTCTTGTAAGCATTACAGGAACTCAGGAGACAAATTGCTGTAGTTTTAAAAGTGAAAAGTATTCCCATTCTTGATTGATATCGGCTTTCTTCAGCTCAGCTGTTTGGGGTGTCCTTTGTCATATTTTTAGTTTCTTAATGTGCCTAATGTTTTCAATGGTTGACAGGTCTGGACTGCAGTCAGGCCAGTATGTAGAATATTAATCAAAAATAGCTTTATTCTCTGTTTTAATTCCATTACATTTTGTATTTTTAGTTTCACTGTAAAGCACATTGAATTGCTTCTATGTATGAATTGTGCTATATAAATACAATTGTTTGCTTAGTGCCAAGTAAGTTTCACAACAAACAAGGAATTTGTTCAGGCCGTTGGTGCACAATTCATACAAAAGGAATAAAATAAAAAACAAATAAAACTGAGCATTGAAATTGTAGGCTTTGCATTAAGAAATTACCATAAGATTTTGTCCAGCTGAGGGTTGTTCATGTATGTGGGGAGGGGAAATAGATTTGTCGTGTTAAGGGTTATGTGTACCCAGAGTCTTTTACTATGGAGCCATGGTGTAGTAATACGTGCAGAATGTGGTTTGGCTGTCTTGCTGAAATAAGCAGGGCCTTCCCTGAAAAAGGCGTTGTCTTGATTGCAGCACATGTTGCTCCAAAAGCTGTAAATATTGTTTAGCATGAATTGTGCCTTCACAGATGTGCAAGTCACCGATGCCATGTGCACTTATGCACGCCCATAACATCACAAATAATGTATTTTGAACTGTACACCAGATGCTCCTCTCCTCTTTATTCTGGAGGACACAAGATCCATGATTCCCAAAACCAATTTCAAATTTTCATTTGTCAGACCACAGTTTTCCACTTACCCTCAGTCCATTTTAAAGGAGCTTGGGCCCAGAGATGGCGGTGGTGTTTCTGGATCTTGTTTATATATGTTTTTTTCTTTGCATGGCAGAATTTTTGGATGCAGTGACATACTGTGTTCACAGACGATGGTTTTTGGAAGTGTTCCTGAGCCCATGCAGTGATTCTACTACAGAATTATTTCAGTTTTTAATATAGTGCCACTTGAGGGCCTGAAGATCACAGCCATCCAATATTGTTTTTCAGCCTTGTCCCTTGTGTACAGAGATTTCTCAGGATTCTCTCAATATTCAAATGATATTATGTTCCGTAGATGATGAGATCCACAAACACTTTGCAATTTTTTGCTGAGAAACTTAATTCGGAATTTGTTGCACTATTTGCCCACGCAGTCTTTCACAAAGTGGTGAACCCCTCCTTATCTTTACTTCTGACTGATCCATCTTCTCTGGAATTATATTTTAATACCCAATCATTTTACTGAGCTGTTGCCAGTTGATGTAATTTGTTGTGATATTCCACCAGGTTTAGTTTTTAAGCATTACACAACTTCTGTCTTTGTTGCCTCTGTCCTATCTTTTTTTAAACCTGTTGCTGGCATCAAATTCAAAGTGGGCATATATTTTTCAATAAATAGTAAAGTGTCTGAGTTTTAATTTTTAAATGCTATCTTTGTACTATTTTTTATTGAACATCATTTAAAGGATTTGCACATCATTGCATTCTGTTTTTATTTACATTTTACTCAGCGTCCCAACTTTTTTGGAAACAGTGTTGTGTAACTATATATATTTCCAGTAGCGAGGGGCATCTGGTTTATTGTAAAAAATAAGATATTTTTTTGCTTCATAAAGATGACTTGGAAATAATGATTTTAATCATTATTGTTATATTCTGACTGCTATATGCTATATACCTTTTTTGTTTTGCTGAAATAGAAAAAAACATTATTGAATTATTATTTTCACAGTCTCTATCAAACATTTAAAAATATTTCCCCAATTAAAGGGGCTATCCTGAGTTGTCTTCCACCTTGTGGACTTAATCTGAATTACAGCTGTAAAAATTATAAATGTAGTACATATACAAACATAAAAAAGTGATGTACATGGCACACTGAGTCCTTACACTATAAAGTGTTTTCTCACTTGTACAGACGTTTACTGGGTATAATTTTAGCAAACAGAAAAGAGATTGGTAATGTAGTAGATGAACATTACCGGTAAATAACAAAAACCGTAACAGTCATACAGATGAGGAACTCTCTCCAGAAAGTCAAAGACCATCTGCAGAAGAGTATACCAGCAAAAACCCAGGGTAAACCACAATATGCTAAACACCAGAAAACCTGACCAATCTGTTGCTGAGGCTATCGTTTAACCCTGAGATTAACCTGTATCTGTCATGGAAAGTGTGGACAAAATAAAATGCCTGTTCCGATTGTGGTCATACATAACTCTTCCATAACACAAGGATATAATCATATCAGCAGCCAGAATCAAACCCCATGAAATCTTTGGCCTCAAACAGATATCTGAAAGGACGAGGGCATGAGGAGAGTGAACACCCATACCCACGTTGACCCACACAACCTCCTAGTTGGGACAGCAGTCTGGAAAAAATAATATAAATGGCTTTGCGCAGGCTTTACGCAATTTTCCAATCTCAGGATTCGAGTGGGTGACCAATGGCTGTAGATACAATTGGAGGGGAGTGAGGAAAGGGTTAACAAGTTCTCAAATTAGAAATTTATTTTGTCTGTTATTTATGAAATAAATGCATCCTCAAGATCACCAGTGCAACTGTCTGGTTTTCAAACACACACATAACATTCCCAAAAGACCTGCAAGCATATTTACAACAAGACTCAACAGCATCCATGTGAAGGCTGGAGGACCGGACACATAAGTGCAATGGATGAGGGGTACACGTTGTAGCTGACATTACATTTAAACAGCGACCCCATCTCAACTGACATTATCAACACTCATTCCATGTAGGAAAAAGTCCAAGATCTGGCTGTTTATGAAACCATCGAAATACATTGAGTCGCACCACCAGTGCTGAAGTCAAATGAGGGGAATTACAGTCAAATGGGTTTTCAGTAGAATTTGCTTTTACACAATATGGTTGATGTTATGATCGTTATCCATGATAAAAGGATATGCTGCCATGGTCATAACATCATGGCTGATGTTATAATCCTTTTCTCAGATAAAAGACCATGCTGGTATTCACATAGGAACATGTTTACACGTGCCATCTACGAAAGCACACCGGCAGAATGAAAGCGTAGGCATGTCAGGGTTGGGGGGGCTCGGCATATCTCTCATGCAGCCCCAGAACTATTGGCACTGTGCACAGCCGTTCTCCACCCTGCCCAGACTCCGCACAGCTCCCGCTGGCTGCCAGTGAGAGTAAGCTGGGCCTGTCCTCTGATGTGGCTGTGGGGTACCAAACCTCCAATGTATGTTTTCATAAGGTAATCATTAAAGCAGTAAGGTAGGCATGGCCGCGGCAAAAGACGTGACTTCAGAAAAGGGTTAACAATCATTTAACTTCCAGATACATTTTTGCCTGGATGATCACAACCCCCAATTTATGGGCTCCAGCTTCCAGGAACTAGAGAGCGTGTGGTTTATGAACACAAATGCTTTTCTGTCATTCCACATATACATATTGTACTGACCACTGACACACACACATAGCCTCGCAGTACGGACCCCATCGCTAAGATGAGGTAGACACATTAAATATGGGGAGTAAAACCCAAACCCTGACCGCACTGCTAAATATAACAGAGACAGCATGGCCTTTAAGACAGATTAAATATTAATTTTAAACCGTCTTTCCCTCACAAGGCACAGGACATAAAAGAATAGGAAAGTCCTTGTTAGGAGTTAATGGTTTTCCTCCAGTCTATGGCACTAAACTATTGTATCCCCAGACCCTCAAACCACTGCCAGATGGCCCCTCCTTGAGGTTTGCACACTAACTCCACAACTGTTTGAGAGGCTGAGGCTTAATGTACAGGCAGTGGCAGCACTTACTTTCTTCTGCATTCTTTCCCCCTGACCTGCTAATAGCTGAAATTACATTTTTACGAGCTCTATCAAAGGTGTATTCCTGTTTGTCTGAAACGAGGGGAAATAAGGTTCCATACTGAAACCCAGCTCTCTTCAAAATGATTCCACTGTAATTGTGGGGAGTAAAACAGCTGAAAGTGCTCCACCAATGATCCCTTGATACCTGCTCAACTGACTTCACTGCTTAAGGGAATTGCTACGTCCTGTACACATTGGTTAAGTTTTTATCCTGTACACACCTCTGCTGGGCATGATTTTCTCTGTTGGAAAAGTTTTCATAAATAAATTAAATATGAACCAGAAAATGAAGCTGTCTGAGGCCAGTGAAGAGATCAAGAGAATTGTAAACTTTTTTGTCAACTCATTTTGCAGCTCTGGAAACCTAGCCAGAATTTATGTTAAATTAATTTAAAAAAAAAGCATTCCACGTTAACTTACAAGAAAGAAATCATTGCTTGCACACATGCACAGTTACACAAAAAGAGTGGTTTTAAACCAGAATATGTCTGAAGTTGGTTTCCCCACACATTGTCAGAATATCATTCATCACCATGGCACAATACAGATGCCACACTCAAAGCAGGAACCAATCTCTTAAAAACACATTTACAGTTTGATTTGTCTCTGCACTAGCTTAATGTCCATGCCATCCTCATACAGCGATTGCCGTCAACATGCTGAATCTCAGGCCAGCACGGTCCAGTGTTGGGAGACTTGGGAGACACGGGGAGGTACCTGCGCTATGACATGGGGAGGGAGATACATGCAATATGCTCAAAATGTTCTGCAGTGGGATTTCAAACTGACCGACAGTCTCCCATTGTCATCACATGGAAGCTTGTCACAAAGTCTCAAACACAAACGGAAGTTGATTCAGAGGAGGACAAATGACTCCAGTCTGGGCAGTCTGTAGTTCCCAGATGATGCTGTTGATAAACCAGAGGAAATCTAGACGTGAGATGGGTTATGGTCAATGAGGGGTACGAAGGGACAGACGACTTGTCTTGACAGTGAGGGGACAGTTGTAGAGGGCGTTATGATTCAAAGACAGCAGCTAGAGTGGTGGATGTAATGAGTGTAGAGGTGTACAGAGGTCTTTATGGCACACCCTCAGATGATGCCATTAATGAAGTTGGTGTCCAGGTGAACAATGAGCATGCGCAAGAAGGACATCTCCTTTCGAGTGTTCTCAAAGATGACACGCGGGTCATCCGACTGGCAGCGGAGACAGTTGGGGGCCATCACCATGGCCAGGTTGTTCACGTCCATCTTAGTCTTGCTCACGTTGACGGGCTGGGCAAACACCTGCAGGAGGGAGGAAATGAGCTTAAGGAGAGATACATAGTCACATGTGGCAGTTGACCGTGCGTGAATACATCTACAGTTACAATGTATGTACAACTGCTATAAAACAAAAAGCTTCGAGGGAAGAAAGGACAGAACGGGAAAAAAGAGAGGCATTCACGTAGACATCTAACCTGTAAGAAGTGGATGAAGTAACAGAGCACCAGCCTGCTGAGCTCCGGCATAGACTGCACCACACTGATAGCTGCCTCTGGGTCCTCATAGTTACTGATGCACTGCTTATAGAAGCTCTGAGGGATGACTGGCTCCTCCAGCTCCCTGTACCAGAGCTTTAACAGAGACGCTACAGGAGAAACAGACAAGGCATTTAATGGAAAATATGTGCATTTTGTACAACTAGTAGGGTTTCTGTTTAATAGGCTTAATGCTCCTTGTAAGGAAGGCAACCACTCTCTTGAAGGAGAGATTATTTTCTCACCTGGGACATTGGGATCACCAAGATTTTCCGGAATATTCCACTGATCCACCTGCAGCTTGAGAGCGTTCACCTCATCAATATCGCCAGGCACCCTGGAGTGGTGGAGAGCGACAGGAGACAAGGGGTTACCAGCCGAGACGAGGAAGTGATGACGTTATCCTCTATTTAATTGAGATTTAACACTAAAGCCTGGTTTCATGACAAAGATTATGCATAGTCCTGGACAAAAAAAATTAACAGGACTTAAACTGTGTCTGTGAACCAGTTCCTGAGTTTTGATGTTGTTGTTGTAGTGGGACAGCGCTCCACTAGGAGGCGCAAAAGGATCATTAAAAGACTACAGCATGTTGCCTACGTCTGGCCCACACATACCGGGAATATGTGACCCCAGGTGCACACAGTCATACAAAACTACTCAGATAAAATTAGTGAGAAAGGCGTTTCATATACATGTGCAGAGGTATCTGTTACATGAGGGATCAATGCTTCATGTATAGGGATCTCTGTTACATGGGGGCTGATTGTGCCAAGGAGAAAACCTAAAACAATCCCAGAGCCACGAGGAAAACGGCACTCGTATCCCTGACACGGGGACCTCTGTCTAGTAAAAATAAACCCTGCACCTCAACAAGAAAACCTAATTAAAGACAATCCTCCAATAGCACATCTACACTTTTATCATTTTTTAAATGAACTGGGTGGATTTCCTATCAAATAACACTGCTATGACAAAGAGAACTGACTTCAAATATTTGTACAGTGTGTGTCACACATCTCCTGTTTATTCTATATACAGTCCTCACTCTGCCAGAGTGTGATGAGAGCAAAAGAGAAACTTCTCCACAGAGTGTTCAGAACACTTGCCTCTAAATGTACTTCAATACAAACACAATGAGAGAGAAACTGGGAAAATCTGCCCACAGTATTTACTTTCACATACAGAGGTATACAGACATGTAGTTAATCATGGAATGCTTCCAGCTGAAGCATGACGGGGCAAAAGCTTTATTTTCATGATTTTCATCCTTTGTTGTGTGAGAGAAATCTAGTCAGTGAATTTGTATCATTTGTTAATGTCAAACATATTGTTTGTTTGAAATTCCTTCTCAGTGGAGGACCACCCAGTTTTGTCCTGATCCAGGAGCAGGGCTTTGCATGTGCTTGGAGGGGTCTTCAGAGCTCCAGATGTCTGTGGATTCCCTAGGGGAGGGTCTGAATCAGAGCACAACCCCAGAGAGAGTCCAACCCACTCCCCTGCCACCATACACCACCAAGTGAGCCACATGGGATGTTCACAGCCCAGTCATGTGGCAATATTGGAGAAGGCAAAATGTGGCCCTAGTTTTCTCTGAAGCGGTGGTGTGACCCCTTACCTGAAGATGCCCTCTGTCTGGGCCCCTCCCAGTGCCAGGACGTACTGGGACAGCTGCACCTGAACCCACGGGAGTCTGCGTTCTGGGAACAGTTCGCTCTGACGCTCCATGATCTCCTCCAGGGCACTGCCGAACAGGGAGGGGGTCACGATGCCATTCTTCCCATGATCTATCTCCTCCAGGGTAGGCTTCCTCAGACCCTGTGAGAAGATCAGGACATTGGAGTCTTCTATTGACTGGACCTGACCTTAAGCACAGCTCTAGAACCACACATTGTTCCTTGCCCGTTATCTAGGCTCTAGCATTTCCATTAGCTGATAACTGTTGGCTTTTTGCAGATGAAATTGACTAAGAGAGAGAGAGAGAGAGAAGGGGAGCGGTGAATTATGAACATGTAGGCCTTGTTCATTCAAGTAAACTGTATTTTTGTTAATCACCGGGCCTACTGCCAATGTGTAGACAGGTATCAATCAGGTCACATTATTTCAGTCCGATTTCTAAAATGTTATAGTGAGTTACCATTTAGAAGAGATTTGGACCTTCTGAGCTTATGGATGCCATGTAGCCCTGTTGTAAATTACAATGTGGCTCCTCACCCTTCTCCTAAAGAAAACCCTGCTAGGTAGGTAAGCTACATGGTGTGCCGAGGCCCACTTGGGAGTGTCTCACACTACTGTTGTCACAGCGAAACTGCATGTCAGGTCAAATATACAAGAGATACCAAGCCATGTTAAAAATCTAGCTTATACCCGGTCCGCTCAGAGGGGTAAATATAGCCCCCAGTAAAAGTGCCTGGCCTGGGGCTGCAGTGAGCTGGCTGTGGGCTGGCTGATTACAGGGTGGGACACAGCAGAGGACAGGCTGGAGTTTGGAAGCCCGCCTGCCTCTGGTCGGTACAAGGGTTGGTTTTCGGGGCGCATGATCCGACTTCAACCCCCTCAAGCTCCACGTGTCCAGTGTGGATGGCGGGGGAGACTGTGGGCGTTGGAGGGGGACTGAAAAGGTTGTTGCACATCGCCCTCCCCCGTCTGAGTTTGGATTACTGCCCATTTTGTCGAGGACTCCTAAAGGCTCAGTGCCATGATTGCAAACACATGGATAAGCTCCAGTCGTCGCTACGCTTCACAGCCGACACTAACCTCAGGGGCAACAGAAACCCATTACAACAATAGAATGTTCCACTCCTTTTTGTCTGCTGGAAGAGTTAGTCTGCATATCACTTCAGATTGTCAGAGTATTACACTCAACAGAAGGTCTGGAAATGTCATCTCAATCCAGTCGTGCCGGGAGAATTAACAAACACCCCCTGTCCTTGCTGGACATCCCTCGCTTCCCTGGCCCTTAAACTGTGTTTTTAGGATGACCTTACCTTTTTGCCCCCAGTGATGGCGACCTTCTGCAGCTTGCGGTAGCAGTACTTGGCATAAGTGCTGATCGGCAGGCCTGAAGAGAAAGGCAACGAAAGACACCATTAGCGACCAATCCTGAGGGGGGTAACACAATCCGTTGCCGTTTTCTATCTGCCTGCACGTCAACATCGACTGTGTACAAGCCTTTTCATTTCTTTTCAGGGGATGAAACCATACCGACATATCCTTTAACCAATGAATCATCCAAACTAAATCGGTCCACTACATGCTCTTTTGGACATCAGCTCTGCATATTCCAGGAGAAACTCAGTCACCATGGTGTAATATTACCCAGCCTGCCGCACCGTTGAGAGGTGCTGTACCTGAAGGTTAAGCCATCCGGACCTGAAACAGTACTACTGCTTTATGCCCCTAGTGCAACGCAAGACTAGTGCAATGTATTACTATGAAAGCCGGGGCTTCTGCTGAAATGGCAGCACTATTACTGCTATCATCACTGAATCTGCATTTGTACATAGTCTTCGACCGCTTCTGCTTTTACTGGTACCTATAATGCTGTGTATCGGACCCATGACACCTTAGGGCTGCAGAGAATAAACGATCCAGGCCCTACGCATTCTTTCTGTTTTCCAAACTCTGTGAGAACTAGTGCATTTTGGCTGCCGAGCCAACAACTGAAACATCCGTGTGACGCAGATTTATGGCAAACAGGTGAAAATGTGTCCTCAGCAACGAACCTGAAGTAGGAGATTTAGAGGGTAGCTGCGTTTTCGGGCTATGAGAAAAACTTGAGGCTTTAAAAGGGTTTGTGATTATTGTGTTCTGTAGTAAATCAAAAGACTCAGAGAACTGACATAGTGTTGATTTCAGGAGGGGGAGAGGGGACTGGATTTCAGGAGGGGGAGTAGGGACTGGACTTGTTCTTTCTCCTCATCCAAAATGAGAACGAGATGGATTGCATTGCTGCGGAAAAGTAATTTAATCACAGCCAAAAGTTGCTGCTTCATGGACAGAGGGAGAGAGGGTGGGTGGGTATCAAATGGTTCTCATGGCAAAATAGAGATTTTGAGGGAGGGCTCAAATTGGGCAAGTCCCATAAACCAGAAGAGTGGAAAAGGCAATCCAATGACCCAGGACTTCCCTTCATCAGCTTGACCAAGCACTGGAGTTACTACACCACGGTGTCAGTTGAAAAGCAGTCCCAAAACCACATACTACTGGGTTATTGACCTCAGGAGAACACAGCAGTCAGGGCACAGGGCTGTGCGGGCCTCGGCTCTGTTGCCCTGACAGGTCGCACAGTCCTCAGTCCACAACTAACCCTCTACCTTCGAGTCCTTGCCGTGTTTACAGTGTCGTTGACATGTTCAAACATAGCTTTCTAACAGAAAAGCAAAAAGGGAGAGTTATATAGGAGTTGTTTTAGGCACGCTCTCTTTGATCTGGCTGTAAAAACACAGGCTTAGGAGGCAGCCCTGTTTAAGAAGAAGCTCTGTCTCTGATCTGTGACTCTGCTGAAGAACTGCTCTGGCTCAGGAATGTTGCTGGGCACACCTGCTTCAATGTGGTCTTTCTTCTGTACATTATTCCCTCTTATCACTCGTCTCCTCACTCCTCTCCCATGTCTTTAACGTCTGATTGTAGCTGTGGTATACTTATTATATTCCCCCCTGCCCTTCTTCTCCTGTCTCATGTTAGCATTGGAATGACAAGCATGTGGGAGCCGTGGACTCAGTTCCCTTCTCATGTGTGTGTAAGGACTTCACCGAGGCAACCGGCCAGGCAGGCAGAATAGAGGGAGGCTGGCTGGTATGAACCCCACTGAATCCCACTGTCGGAGATGGGATGCATGGTTTTGGGGCACAGCCTCTTTGTCCATCCCCAACACTTCTGTTCTGTTGACGAAAACGAGGCGACCATCCTCTCACATCCTGCCAAACTAAATAAGTGCAGTACAAATTCTGTGCTTCAATCACCCGTGCCATGACACCCGAGGGAACAGAAACCGTGTTGGTTCGTAACATCTTGTTGTTGTGAAGTCGCCAACAGCCATGTCAGCTCTAAGACCCATAACCGAGAGAGAGAGAGTCGTGACTTGGCTTAGCACAGCCTGAGGGCGTACGGGCTATATAACACCACACGGAGACTGACACGGAGGACAGGGACAACAAGCGTGACCTGGGTGAGGGAGGGGGAGTTGCTACTGTACGTGGATGTTTGCGTATCAATCTGTGTGAATGTGTTTAGATGCCTGACATACAAAGGGAAACAGAGTGGGGGATGGGTGCCTGGTAAAGCAGGTGACATATAACAACAGCAGTCTCTTCCTTACCCGCCACTGGTAGCCTGTGTCTGTGGCCTGAGCTTCAGCCTAGCATCTGAAGCCATTCATACATCCAGCTAACCAGTGACAGACAGATAAAAAGGACACATAAAGGGAGTATTTGCATACCAATGGGTGGTGGTGTAACGGCCAACATTTAATCCTCCACGGAGAGCAAGACGCCCCAGTCACCGCACTTCTCCGGCCCCCCACTCCCCCTTCACAGGGTTCTAACTGGCTGGCCCAATGTTTCTTTCCCAGGATGCCCACGGAGGTCACCACAGTGACAGGCTGATCCGGCCTCCCCAGCCCGGAGCCCGTGGGCCTGCCCCATTGTCAGCCACACGCTCTTAGACATGCCACTGAGTGGTCGGGCACTGCCAAAACAAACCCCTTTCTCATCCCTTGATGAGGAGCCGGATCCAAGGCCCTAAACTGGCACCCAGAACAATGCTCACTCGGCAGCTTGGGCTCAGAGAGGCAGCTGGCGAGGCCAAGATGCCACCTCTCTCGCCTCGAGACATCCTAACAATGACCCTTCACTCCTACCCTTTGCCCCCTAGCATGGGGTTACTCTCTGAGACCGGCGTTGTGTATCTGCGATAGGGTACGGACGGCCCAAGCCTCCAAGGCACTCACATACTGAGTTGTTCCTCTGTCTTCATAAAACAACCCCAGGGTATATGTGGAGTCTGACTAACTGGTATTTACTGGCAGGAGTGAGTCAACCACCTGAACTCTCCCAGCTCTTCGATGCACCAGGTTTTCTCTGTGTCGGTGCTACTGGCTGTGGTTAGCGTTTCACTGTGGTCTGCGGTCTTAGTGCCTCCGGGCACAATGCTGGATCATGAGAACAGCCGCCACGCTGGGTTGCAGCTGTGAAGAGCCACCTGATGGTCAAATGAACACGCGAAAACCAGTGTCCCCTCAGAATCCAATCAGGTGGAACGGTTGAGCTCTGAGAGCAGGGGGAGGGTTAATAAATGGAAAAACTAACCTCTATACACTCAAGTGAAAGGCGAGAATGAATACCTGAATCACATAGTAAATGTTTGATTAAAAATGTGAACATTTAGAGTACAGAGCTAGAAGAACAAAAATGATTCCCTGTCCCGATAATTACAGATGGCTCAACAACATGCATAGCAACCCAGCTTGCTTATTCCTAACTCTGCGTCTGTGTGTCTGTGTGTGTGTGTGTGTGTGTTTGTGTGTAACCTGCACAGGGATATAGCACAGAAGGAAACAGGATTCTGGTTCTCAGTACTCCTTTGTGTGGTTCTGCTGCTCTCATTTACAGACTCAAGTGCTGATAGATGCTATACTTAAGTGCTATACATTGAGTGATCCATCTCCGGTAGATAGAGACAAGCGATGAGTGTGTTGGCCTGCCGGGTGTGAGGGTGACAGCGTGGGGTGAATCCTCCCACCCACTTCTCCTGTGTGAACGAACTAACGCTGCATAGTGAAACTCACCCTCTTCCTCCTCCTCATTGTTCTGTTTCCTCTTCTTCCTGGACTTTGAAATCTTCTTGTTCTTCATGTCCTGTTGTTCCATGATGTGCTGCATTACTGTAAGTGACATGGTCAGGAGGAACCGAAAGACAACACGTTATTAGATAAAAGAGGTATCACAATGACCACCCTTCAAAGTCTACGAAGGACTGAACACGGGTTGATGGCGTTTTGTGCTTGGCTCTCTGAACTTTGACACATACTCCCCCTCCTTTTCTCTTTTTTCTCACTTTTCCAGTGCTGTATCCTGTTTGACTTGGCTCTAGTTCCACATTATAATAGCTGGAAAACCAATATCAACCGGTTGTTGTTGAGCCCAGGGGAATAGAGGAAACATAAACACCACTCTGGATGCTCGAGTCTAATCAAACAAATACATTCATATTTCACAGAAAACACTAGAAACTGTCAGCTATAGGAAAACAACTCTACCAACCCCACAATCTGCATCTGCAAAAACAGATTTGTCCTGAACTAAAAAAATCTCAATCTGTATCAAAGAAAACAGCACAAACAGTGTACTATATAGACAGTGTGTTAAGAGAAGAAACCCTTTAGCCACTCACTCTTCTTGTCATTGGAGGGCTCCAGATGTCTCTGGATGTAGCCCTCCAAATAGCGTCTGAACTTGGGCGAGGGGGAGAAGAAGGCCAGACTGATGGCCATGAGTTCCCAGCCGGCCTCCAGGCTCCTCATATTCAAGTTGTCAGTGGTCTGTCTGACCAGCTGGATGTACAGCTCATCCCTCAGGCCTTGCATCCCCCAGCACTTAGTGACCACGAGCAGGGCAGCGTGTCGGCGCTCCAGGCGGGCGGGCCGGTCACCCATGTAGGCCTGGACCAGCTTGAACATCTCACAGGCCTCCTTCTTGATGGCGCGGTCGCTGGTGATCAGCATGGGCTTCTTTATGGAGCTCCTGTTCCAGGAGAGCATGTTGGCGATGGAGACCCGGCGACGGAACAGGCCCTGAGTGTGCAGGTTTAGGTTCTTACTCGCCCAGTCCACCATGTTGGCATCTGGAGGAGGCTTACACAGGGTGGTGTATGGGTACTGGTATCCCATGCTTCCTCTTCCTCCACCGCCTCCTCCGTCTCCGGTCACGATAACTCCATGGGAGGAGCTCCGGGTGCCCCCGTGACCATTCCCTCCCACTTGTGACGAGACCTCCGACTGGGCCTTGGACTCCAGTGTTCCTGCCTGAAGGGGAAGACCCAGAGAGGCAGAGTACCATTAAGCAAGGCAAAGACATTAACACTACACTTCAATTCACATTTACATTACTGGCTATAGATGGTAAGTATGTGTCTGACATTTGCGTGTTTGCGTGCCTCAGTGTGTGTGCTCTTTGGATCCATTTACTAACCTCGAAACACTTACACAGACTCCAGTCTAGAAAGAGCTGACCCAATATGGAAATCCAATCAAAAACTACACAGTGTAACATAACATTCATCCACTCTCTGCACCACCCAAACTCCCACATCGCCCCTGCGGATGACTCTGCTTCATTCACTCCAAAACACTTCCACCGCCACTGGCCCTTTAAACAAATCCAAATTAAAACACATTCCTAACCTAGTAACATTACTCCAATTGCTTTTATGCAATCAATAATGCATTTAAAAAACATCTCTCTGGAACACCAATTGATCTGAATCCTAACAAAACTGACTGTATCTGTTAACCGGGACTAATGTTTTACCAAACTGAATTACATGAATCAAAGCATACAGTCATTACCTTCAGTAACCTTGTTATACAGTATCGGATTTTATATTTAGATGCATCATATGATGTCATATTTCCAATGTGATCTCCCAGTTTTGCAAAGGTTACACAGATCTGTTAAACAGAGGCCCTAGCCTCACAAGTTCCACACATCAGCGCTTTCATCAACGTTCTTCCAAAGACATACCGGGTAAGCAATAGGGAGGGTAGCCCCATTTCAAAGCGCACACCATACATTGCTATATATTTAGGGCTTCATAATGTGGTAATATTAAAAACAAAAGCGGCATGAGAATGGTTTCAACAGTGCAGCGATGCAGAATGGTGATATGAACCATGTGGGTTCTTGGTCAGGAGCAGTATAACTTGGGGTATTTTCCACAGCCCATGTAGAAAGTTTCCCAACTCTATTCTAGCGGGTCTAGAGCTAAGCCACTCTAAGACCCCTCCAGGCCAAACTAGCCTTTCTCCAAAGCCACATAATTTGTATTAATCGCACAATATAACATGTGTCCATGGAGGTACCGGTCGCAAATCAGTGTAAGCTGAAAACAGAGGTCTTAGTGGTCAACACTGTGTTGCCATGATGTTGTAACCGTAACAAAGTTGCTGGTTAAATGTGCTCAGAGGAAGAGAAAAAAACGGTTGTGTAAGGCTCATTTGCTGGGTAATTAAGCGTGAGGAAGGCTGAGGGAATTACTGGGTGCAGACCCAGTAGGACACAAGATTATGCTTTCTGGCTTTGGACATTTAGGATTGGCCCCAACCTCTCTCTCTTTCACCTCTTTATTCCCCAGGCAGGCCCGGGCAGCCAGGAACAGTGGCAACTTGCGCACGGATGAGAGAGAAACAGAGGTTGGCTGGCAAAAACTTGTTGGGACTGGTTCCCAAATCTTCAGAAAAGAGGACAGCCGGTCTTAATGCCACATTGACCACAAATTGTGTTCAAATAAATCCTGTGTAATTGTGTTAGTTTTTATACTAGTGTTTGACAAAAGAACCACTATTATCGACCAGTCCTGCTAATTACTAATGTCTGGTAATTTAGAACCCCCTTATTTTTTCCATTCAAGACAGACATTCTTTCTGGAGGCCTTTGGGAGATTCGTTTCCATGGGTGTTAATTGAGGCTCCACACTGCAGAGAATGACATGGCTACTATAAACCAGATTTCAGGAAGGCCATTTCAACCCACATATAGATACAGCCTCAGACTCTCAAAGTCTCTTTGTACAATATTGGCAGCCTTTGCCAAGTTACTCTCGCACAGAACTAACAATGAACAGTGAATCACGCCCCTGCACCAACATACTGTATTTCCACACGTCTGTGTGAGCGTGTTCATCTGCATTACGTAACAGTTTCATATAGGAACATGTTGGATAACATGACAAATGTACACCAGGGATCATGCGCCCATCCATGATGCACAACTGCTTTCAGCATGGAGATTTTGATTAAATTCACGTTGGATGGATGGAATAATGTTGAACTGTCCAATACCTTTTTGATAATCACCCAAGACAACTCAGAAATGTAATCACTACGAAAGGTGTTCCCAACATGTCGTAACTCAGGGAGGTCAGTTCTTTTCCCACGGTGAACATTTTGTGGACACGGAGATAAAAAAAGTAAAAAGTAAATGAATAACAGTTTGTAAAGTAAAAACAAGGACTTAAGGAGGGTGAATAGTTTTGTTATCTACTGGATTTTAAATAATCCCATTGCCCCCATTGTCACAGTTGTCTTCAGATGCTCTGGATAAGAGGGTCTGCACAACTAAAATGTAAACCATTTAAATCATTGTGCTCAGTGAACCAGTCATGGATGTAGGACTATAGAACCGGTGTCTTTTAGTGGTTGCTGGGCACAGTAACACTGTATTCACTGTAGTAACCACTCTGTTCCAGGAAGTGTGACTGCCTGAACCTCTCCCCAACCCGTAATCCCTATTGTCTGAGAAAAAAAATTAAACAACACCCCCCGCCCCCCAAAAAGGGAGGGAATGGCTTGAGTTTGGCTGCCAGAAACAGAGGTCACTTTTTTCCCTTTTATGAAATAAAAATAGTCCTGGAATGAAAGCAATAATTCAGTATTTTTTCAGTCAGAGTTTAAAACATATACAACGATTTGGACATTTAAAAAATGACATTTTTCTGCACAGTCCAGAGGCTGGAGTAGAGTCCAGTTGATGACTGAAGAGGCTCAACTAGACCAGAATAGATTAGAAGGGAGCTTGCATGACCCCCACTAAGCAATAGTGTGGGAAAATGAGTCCCACATACTGAATGAGTCACCAACAACACCCAGCTGACAGACAGAGGCAGTCAACATCCATCCCACTATAACCGTAACTGTACTGCTCTGATTACTGCACAGTCCTCAAGCCCAGCCAAGTCCAACCCAGCTCAACAACATTACAGTGCAGCCAGATCAAGATCTGTTGAGACACAGAAGAGCAGTGAGTCCCAGGTTGTCTGTTCTACCTCAGATTTTTGCCTGGGTGTCTGTTTACCATTCACCCACCTTCAGGACTCTACCTCGCCATATAAACTTACATACACGCGGACATACGCGCTTCTACACACAAACACACATTCCTATAGTAGTGAAGGTCCTCCTGTCTAGTCAGGAAGATTCAGACAGGGTTTGTAGTTGGGTACTTACCACTTGCTACTCTGCCGGATGACCTAGTTGTTTAGTTGAGTAATGATCACGACCACACGATTCAATGTTCCATGCCGCTTTCAGCTCTCACTCTTCAACAGAGGCACTGACGTAAAACAGAGGACGGGGTTCCACTGGAGTAGAGGTTTATCTATGTCTCACTGGTTTCACATATGGATGCTGAGAAACAAACGGAAGCTTTCTTTCTGTTTCTTTAGCTTCTCCGTGCAGCGTTTTCTTGCTGGAGGTGACTAAGCCACCTTATGGATTTGGAGAGCTGAGCGACACCTCGTGTGGGGGAGAAGAGCGCTCGCCCCCATCAAAGCTCCTGCGTGTTTGTTTATTCTGTCTATCGCTAACATGTAATCAGCCTGTGCCAGTCCTAGTGCTCTCCTTTTAGTTTGTATGTGCAGTGGGGGCTTTTAGACTCATTTCTGAAAATGTCTAGGCAAAACGGAGGTTTGGTACCATCTCTGGTGGCCACAACATGCACGCACAAGAGCGCAAATGCACGGACCTACACACAAACACACACGCTGAGGCAACACGAAGCAAACCCAAATTGAAATCTGATTTCAAATACATGAATTGGTTTCACAGATTTGAGGTGAAAATTCTTGCGAAAGACAAGTAGTTTAATATTCACATATTGAAAATCCAGATAAAATGTGTTTGAAATAACCAAATAAATATTTTAATATACAGTCAAGCACAAAACATTAATATTAAGGCACTTTCATTCAAATTAAAGTACTGATTTTAGGTGGTGTATTTAAAATGGTAAAATACACAGGAAATATAGTTTTTCATACCAGACAGTGAAATAACCATGTATTTGAAGCCAAGTCTGATGTGCGGTTGTTGTTTTATCACAGGAAAACAGATAAAACATGTAATTAGAAACAACTCCAATGTGAGTCGGGCCAGACTGGCAACAGGAAACTGACAGCAAGCAGCTTTCTTCTACATTGTTCCTACGGCGACAGGATGTCGACAACGGACCTTCTTTTCTGCTGAGGGCTAAGGGAGGTGAATCCCAGAAAGAAAAAGGGAGAAACACAACTTCTGCCCCATGATGCCTTCCCTTAGCACTGCCTGAGTATGCCACATCTCCAACACATAGAAAATAGAACAAGTTCCCTAGAAGTGTTTCTAAAGCTAACAACTCAAACGTTGAAGGAGATGGGGGAAAGATAAGGCACTGATGGAAGACATTCCATCTGACTGGCTTTAATGAACCTAATGAAGCTAGTCAACTCGTGCCCTGCCACACAAGGTAGAAAGTACAGAGCAGATTTGCCATTCGTACGTACCCACAGTTACGCAGCAACACCAACACATTCACTAACAGATTATCATGCACTACCAACAGTCTGTTCTACTGTACAAAGGCTGTTCGGACGGTGCAGGAGGAGGTACTGTACCTGTGAGGGAGTTATGGGGGATTCAGGAGAAGACAGGCTGTTCTGGCTGGTGATGCTCTTCTCCAAAGTGTCCACCTTCTCATAGGTCCGTTTCTGACGCACCATTCCCTCCGAGGCCAGGGGTGAGAGGGGCGGGTTGCCGTGGCTACTCCCGCTTACAGCCCGGTATAGAGAGTGGTTGCTGGCGCTAATGTCTTCTCGGGAGGCGCTGCGTCCCCCAAACTTCTTGAGGGAGTCCAGGGGAGGCGCGGAGCCTTCCGACATCTCCGTGTCCAGACTGGCCTTGCTGCCTCGCAAGGTGTTAGAGCGACACACCGCCACCCGCATCTCTGCCATCAGCTTCTCATTCAGGGCGCTGAGCTCGCCACCGCTGCCCGTGGAGCCTGGCCTCCCCTGGCATGTGCCACCCACCCCGCCGCCACCCAGGACCCGCCTGCGATTCTTCCTCCTCAGGCTGGGCGAGGGCCCTGTGGAGTAGCCCGAGTCCTGGTAGGTGACGGCGGCTGGCGTCGGGTACTCCTGGGAGGCCAGGCTGTTCTGCCTACTGTGCCTGGCCTCCATGTTCTTTCTCACGCTGGCCTCCAGAAGACGCCACGACTGCTTCTTCTCCAGGCTCACCTCCTTCGGCCTGGGCTGGGATCCGCCCGGGGAGGGAGGCAGGTCGGGGTCCAGGGCAGGGGCTTGGCTCGCCTGGACGGGCTGGGATAAGGGGCTCTGTTTGCATGCAGACGGGTCCACGTTGACCATGTGCCTGATGCACTCCCGGCCAGCGGGGCTGTACTCTGTGGCCGACAGGTTCCTCTTGTGTTTGGGGCCCAGGTGGGTTTCTGGGTACTGGAGAAGTTTGGGCTGCTGCTGAGGCTGGGGCACCCTCTGCAGGCTGGTTGGGGTGAAGGGCCTGTTCAGGAGGTGGGCCCCCTCCACCTCTACCTCCATGGGGGGCTCATCGTAGATGGGTGGATCCACAGGTGGTTCATCATATATGGGTGGCGTTGCACCGTACTGGGGCGAGGAGGGCCGGGGGGTCTGGAAGCCCTGGCCGCCACTGGGTGGCATCACCAGGCAGAAGTTACCATTGTCTCCCTTTTTGAGGTGGAGGGCTTGCTTTGGGTCAGCAGGAGCAGCCATCTTGCCTGCAGTGCCGGGTCTGTCTGAGTGGACCTTGTATACACCAGGACTCCCAGGGCTGAGGTTATGATGGAGGAGATTCAGGGTGCTAGCGGGCACCACAGACTGGCTCTTGCCAATGCTGTTCACCTTCACCAACATAGCTGCCTTCGACCCTGGAGCAGGCTGCCATCTTTGACTTGGTTCCCTGGAACATAAAAAATAATATATACATATATGAAAAGGACACCAAAACACAGAAAGAAAATATATAAAAAATACTCTTATGTACCCAGCTCAACAAAATAACTTCTAGTACACATGTTTGGTGGGTGAACGGGTGACTGTTAAAAGTCATCTTTGCTATTTAACTGATAACAAGGTATCTGTTGTCTGCGTGGATCCCAGACCTGGCAGGAATCAGTTCTGCACATTCCACTGTTCGGTTAGAGGTTTCATTCCCTCTGACGCTACCCAGGTCAGAGAGTGGTCTTGGTTAAGCAGTAGTGGCAACCGTGGTCTGCACGAAAAAGTGTGCCTGCTATTGTGGGTTTGAGAGTGAGATGAAGAAGAGACTTGCGGTGGATTTGGTCTAATGCAGTGTGACTCTGAAGCTGTGAGACTATCCTGGTTCGCAACAACAAGACCATATCGGGAGTACATACTGTAATCAGGGCACGGAAACTAAATCCATCTTCCTCGAGAGCGTCACAACCAAACAATGGAAACACCTTTCTTAACAAAACCCTTACTCAGCTTATCAAACAGGAATACCCACACGCACACAAACAATAATATTCTAGAACATCATGGCCTTGTTTGGAGTAGAAACAGGAAAGGTCTCTACACTGGGGAAAACCGGAATCCAGCTACTTTATATCGCAGTCCGCCAAGTCAAGCAGTCAAAACTAAAGACCTATTTACCCCCTCCCCCCAGCAAGCATGCGCATGCGTACACACGCGTGTACTCACAAACACACGCCTGTACTCACACACACGTGTGTACACACACACACACGCGTACTCACACACACACACACACGCGTACTCACACACACACACACACGTGTGTACTCACACACACACACGCGTGTACTCACACACACACGCGTGTACACACACACATGCGTGTACTCACACACACACACATCACCCCAACCACACTCATGGCTGTGCTTCCCAGTTCTCCTAGTGGAATTTCAGTCCCTAATCCGGAATCACTGCCCTGGGTGTTCTGGTCCATTAGTGGTTCTGACCACATATCCTGCTTACAGCCCTGCACTGCGCTCACCACAAGCAACCTGATAATCTCTCAGTCAGTCCTCACTAGCTAACACAACCAGCACTCAACTCCGTTCTCCACTCTCCTTCTGTCACAACAGTCCTTTTCTTCTAAGAACCTAAGACTACGACTTTACATCTGCTGGAAAAACAGCATGAGTACAGTCAAACCCTACCTACACAACCCTACCAACACATCCCCATAGGTGGACACAGAGGGAACCTCCACAACCCCACCAACACATCCCCATAAGCAGACACAGAGGGGACCTCCACAACCCTACCAACACATCCCCATAGGCAGACACAGAGGGGACCTCCACAACCCCACCAACACATCCCCATAGGCGGACACAGAGGGGACCTCCACAACCCTACCAACACATCCCCATAGG